>VZRQ01008079.1:640865-678653 GCA_013397975.1 Machaerirhynchus nigripectus | reverse complement strand
TGTGAAAGATTCCATGGCGTAGCAGAAGAAACCCTTTTCCTTAAACGTAAGAAAGAGGCTTCTTTTTTAAGAACTGCAACACTGACTGAATCCCATGTTTTGTTATCCTTTGTGCAAATGGGTTGGAAAGAGGGGGTGCTGGAGGAAGGAGGAGTGTGTTTTAATTTCTTATTATTTCTTTTTACTTTTAATTCTGTTAGTAATAGATATCCTTTATACTGTAATTGCTCAAGTGTGTGCCTGTTTTTCCTTGTACTTCTTCAGTTTTCCTCAATAATCATAAATTTATTTTTTCATTTTCCCCTTGCTCTGCTTAATTACAGCGGAAGCAAATAAGTAATTCGATTCCATGTGCTTTGGCGTTTAAACCAGCGTCAAACCACGACAGCATCATGGCTAGCTTCTGTGGGCTTTGAACAGGGCAACTCAGACTCAGGGATTTTTGGGAGTTACATTTGGATGGGAAAACCCAGAACCGGCCCTGTAGCACTGGTTCTGAGGCAGACTAGGTGCCGTGCTGGAGAGGCTGCTGCTGACTGTCAGCTGGGAGCATCCAGATTTTGCCCATGTTGCCTGAAAACCTGTAAGTGGATTAGTGCTATAAAAACTCATTATGAACAATTCTGATTTAAAAAAAATAGAAAAGCAAGTTCTTTTCTCTACATCTAGTATTTAGTACACTGTGTTCTCAACAGTGCTAAAAGCTTGCTGTCATTCACAAATGCTGTTCTTTCTTTAATACTGGAACAGAAGCTGACATCTTAGGCAATTGACCATGATGTTTTTTTCTGAGATGATACATAGCCAGGCTTAATTAGAGGGTGTTGAAAAAATTGCATTAAAAACCTAAAAACCTATGAGAGCTGCTATGAGCAGATTTAAGACATTGGTTTTAAAGAAGGATATATTGTTATTTCTGTGCGCATTTACATCCATTGTCTGCTCTCTGTGAGATTTAATGTTACATGACTCGATATAGTAAGTTAAAACAACATCTGATCAGTGCTCATTATAACTCTTCATTAGGCTGCATTCTGGATTGGTGCATTCAGCACCTTTGCAACAGCTTGACAGTCCACCTCACCACGCCTAAATTGTGGTCTCACCTGTAAAACTGACAATGGGAAGGGTTTAGAACATACTAACTCACTCTTTCTAGGAGAAGGTCCTTTAATCAGAGTTACTGCATGAGACTTTGGATCATTCTTAGGAAAAAGCAGCACAGACCTTTCACAAAGTGAGATCTAAATCCTGTAGTGAGTACTTGGACATTATGTTGTGTATGGGAAGTAGAGTAGGGAAAACCAGCCATGAGAAAATCCTTTGGTTTTGGGGATAAGTAGGTGAACCTTGACTCCATGGAGTTGTGCCCTCCTTCAGTAAACCTTTGGTAAAAGTCTGCCTCAATTCATTTTAAAGAAAGGTTTGAAGTATTTTTATCCCTCTTACACATAGAAGGTGGGATACCCCATTTTTTGTTTTGTTATTGCCTGAGAGGTCTGAAACTCTCAAGTTCAAGGCAATAAGCAGTACACTATTCACTGGAGATGCATATTAGCTAATGACTGAGTGACAAAAGGCCAGAAAAATACTTTGAAAGTATAGAAAATGGAGTTTGCCCTTTCCCAAGAGAGCTCTCTAATCACTGATAATAGTCATGCTGCAATTCTTTTATTCTTACTGGCTCTTCCTGACTGAAATGTTAAAAGATTTTATTTCTTTTGGGGTGGAAAGAAATCCAAGTGCATCTCTGAAGTCTTTGATCAGAAGGTATCTGAGAAAGACTGTGGGAAGAGAGGGCTATTTTGTGTGAAAACAGGTATTTCTACTCTCTTTGAAGACAATGGTCATAATCTGCTTTTTAGACATTGGATCACCAGGTTTAAGAGTCACTAGGAAGAAATGACATTCAGAGGCATGTGTACATTCACAATAATATTCATTTTCCTGAGACATACTGGCTTCTCTTGTAACAAAAGAACCATGGCATGCCTTGGAGTTGTGCGAAGTTACCAAAAGTCTTTCAACATCAGGTGCAAAGCTGATCATAGAAAGCCTTCGTAAATATGGAAAGCACTTTGCAAAGACATCCATGATCATTAAATGCAGCTTTCTTCAGATTTGGTGTTTTTGTTACAAAATTTTTAAAAAAAGGCAAATTAAGGTATTTCAGCTAAATGCACTTGAGTCTTTCAGTTGAGGTACTCAGTGACTAGTTGTATTAATTATGGCATTTAAGACCATCTAGGCTCCATATAAAATAGGATGATTGGCAGCTATTGAAAGGGAGAAGGCAGTAAGATGAGTCTATAGACGAAGAATAATGGAGGACTGAAATGAGCAATGCGTGACAGTAATGAAAAAGTAATGTTCCTCTCCTAATACAGGCACAAAAGAGTGACTTCAGATCTGGAAGAAATTATTTCAGCTGCATTCTGAACTTGGCCTCATATCTTTTGTTTGGAAATGTCTTCATGTAAGAATGGATTTGATAGTAATGAGAAAGGTTCAAGGCAGGTAGAAAATAGTTGGTTCTTCATTAATGAATAGACAAAATTACAGTTAATAACTAAAAACACAGACCTCTTAAATTTAATAAAAAATCATCACCTTGCAAGTTTCCAAGGATTGGTCTCACTCAAAAAAATCAGTTACATTTCTGCTGTGATTATTTTTAATAATTATGATTTTATATAGGTGAGTCCTGTTGAAATGGGTTGTCTGTAACTACTTAACAGTGTACATAAAGAAAAGACAGAACATGATTATCAAGAACTTTTTCAAAGCTGTTAACAAATTATGCTGTCAGTTAGAGAAGCGCACACAGAAGATCAATTTAAAAAAAATTGTTTTGATGATTTTATGTTGAAAAAGACTACTATTCTGTTGCACAAAACTTAATTAAAATAATTGTAATGGTCATTTCAGTTGTTATTTACTGCTGTGAATGTGTACTATCGTGATTGGTACATACCTTCCCCTAAAGACTGTGCTATCCCAATCAGAAATTACTTGAAGTTGATAAACTGTCTAAGCAACACACTAGAGAACAATACCCATTCCATCTTGCCACAATTTTGTGTATACCTTTACATTATGTGCCTTCCGTCATGCAATCTAGTTGGCTTCAAGATCCTTTCCTTCCTCAAACTGAGTTGATGGGAGAGCAGCTGAGGCTGGAGCTGATTTAGGAACATGGGATTGTGTGGGCACCAGCATGCACGTGTGCTACATGTGGTGGTGGGAATAAACGTGGCAGGTTCCTGGGAGCATGTCCCAGATCTCATGGGCTTTAAAGGCATTAATGGGTTTGCTAAAGCTCTATCTACTAAAGTACGCTCATTAAATTTTCGCAAAGGAACAGATCTTGCTTTATGGCCATATTTTGATTTTTATTTGCTTCACAGTTTAATAACATCATGACCAAAACACAGCGTTCATGTTGGGGTACACTTGATAGGCTGAAAGCAACAACAGCTGGCTCTTAGTCTCTCTTGGGGTTGGAGTGAGGAGCAGATGATCAGGGTCACACCAGTTCCAGGAGATAGCTGTAAAGAGGGCAAGGAAGCCCAGAGGCAACTTTGTGGCTCAGTATTGATCCCACAGGTTTTGTCATTGCCATTTCTCCCTTCCTACTCGGAGCTCTTCGGGCCTACCCACACACTGTCGGCTACAATTAAATATAGACACCAGGCATGACAAACAGACAGGGTTTGTCACACAGTGTGAGAAACAGATTCTGTGTACTCTCTTCAAGTGACTGAATTACTGGAGGTGCAATAAGACATGTAATACCGTAGTCCGATGTAAATAAATAAAAAGTGTCTTGCAAAGTAATAAAGATGGGGGCAAATTTTTTATCCATGAGTTTCATAACCTCTCTTAAACGGAGTCCTGATGTGTCAAGGATGGGGAAAGAAAAACCGAATTTCTGATGTGTTTCATGGTTTTCCATGTTTTCAGGCTTAGGCCAGCCTCCAAATGCAGTTGAGTATCTGCTGAGCAGCTGAGGAGGTTGGCAATTGCAGGATTTTATCACTTGGATGAAACAGGCTGTTAAAAATCAGTGACATCCTTTTCATTTAAAGCCAGCTTGGTAAAATCATGTTAAGAAATCAAATTTAGACTCCTATATTTCATAAGTCATGTTGAATATAGCAAAAAAAACCCACAAAGCCACCAAAACCAGTCCAGATAGAATTTGTTTTTATAACCTCTCTTCTTTTGGAGTGAGATATTTAGAGGTTTAAAAACTCCAAAGAAACCAAACAGTTAACTATTGCTCTGAGATAAAGGAATAGTTTAGTCTCAAGTCCCGAAACTGCTGTGTGTTATTGTCTGAGGTGAACCCAAAACTGATGCAGAAGCAGAGACAAGTGGTTTTTAAAACTGATTCAAGTATGTCAAGCTCTTATTTCTGAAATGAGACTGAAGGAAGTATCTTGGCATGTAGTGGAAAATATGGACAAGAAAAAATGTCCTGCCTGCTGCAAAATGAACTGCATCAAGAGGACAAGAAGGATAAGAAGCTACTTCTTTTCAATTATTATTTATTCAGTAACATTAACTTTAAAAAAAATATTGAAACTATCCAGAATTAAACATGAACTGAGTAAATTTTATAAATGGTGTTTAATAAAATGGTTTCATCATTTTCTGAAAGAGAAAACTATCTATAATTCACTTGGAAGGACAAACTTTACACAGCAAGTTGTCCCAGGAATTTCAAGAGATGTAGTTGATTTGATATTCTACCAAGTACTTCAAATGAAAATAAAACCTTTCCCGCATATGTTGTATTTTTCTTTTGGCAAATAAATTCTGCAGTGAGAGATCTTACCTTTACATGCCTTCTGTTTCCAGTGATTTAAAGAGGCTGTCACTGAAGCATATTTTCTGTGATTTATAATTGTCCTGCAGTTCATTTAATCCAACAATTAACAGACCTCAACTTGCAGATTAAAGCCACTTTCCAAGTTAAAGCTATTGCAATGCAAGTGGGACCAGGAGAAGAGGACATTCTTCCAAAAGCCAGGTGGTGTGTACCCACAACAGGTCTTATTCTCTTTGAGGACAAACACTGTATTAGCTTTAGGGTTTGTTTGTTTGTTTGTTTGTTTGTTTGTTTGTTTGTTTGTTTGTTTGTTTGTTTGTTTGTTTGTTTGTTTGTTTGTTTGTTTGTTTGTTTTGTTTTGTTTTTTTTAATTTTTCTTTTTTCTTTTTTTTTGTGATGATCATATCATGGTATCATTTGCATTAGTCTGACTGAAAGGTGACTAAACCAGAAGAATCACTCTGAGTAATCCTGGATTTAACAGGAACGAACTGTTTACCTGTAATGGAGAAAATGATACCTGTTGATATGGTCTGTCTTGTAATTTTTCTTTCTGTCCTTTAAGTTGCTGGTGTTAATAAAGTGCTATTATTTTCTATACTGGCAACATGGTTTTATTTTCTCTAATTAGATCTCCATTAATAAACTCATCCACAAAAGAGGAAGAACATCATGTTTTTAGACTCCAAGGCATGACAAATATACTGAAATCAAAACAATAAATCTGCCTTAGGTTTAGGCAGAGTGAAATATTTTAATTTCTCGCTTATTATTTATCTGCTTTTCAAAAGAGGGCGGGAATTTACCAGGAGAGATGATCTGACTGAATTTTAAATGCTACTTTTCTAAAAGGTAAAGTGCTCAAAAGATGAAGAGAAGCAGAAAGAAATTAAATGGTTGCCCTGAAAGCTGTGGGGCAAGAAATCCTCAAAAAACCAACAAACCCAAACTAAAGTTTTAAAATAGTTTTACCAGGAAAAAAAAACAAATTTAGTGAGCAGGGAGGAATGTCTTGGTATGTTTTACAAATATAAAATTAAATGCTGCTAAAATGAAAAAAAGACAAACAATTGTGACACTGTTACATGACATTGAGATACCTTTTTACTGAAATATGAAAATATATTTTGGAATGAATCAGGGAAGGAAAATACTTAGAAGAGAATCCTTAATTCTCTGCATGGGAAATTATTAAAGGAATTTTACTGATAGTGAAGGGGTACCCAATGGGCCATGAAATTATTAGTGGAAAATTATTAATAAATGGAATATTTATGTGTCATATCAGTTGAAGTCTTCTGGGTTTCTTCCTTCTCTGTATTCTGTTACTAAGTAAAAAGTCTTCATTTTCTTGCGTTCCACTGTAAAGAGCATTGTATATAAGTTATTAACTTTGAATCAAAAATAGTCATCTGTAGAAACATCCTTAATATTTAGTTATTTGAGAACAGATCTTTTGGTTTTCCATCTCAAAATCTATCAGGTTTTTGTTTTTTTGCCTGGAAGCAGTCAGGAAGTTCTGTCAA
Source organism: Machaerirhynchus nigripectus (assembly GCA_013397975.1). Taxonomy (NCBI): domain Eukaryota; kingdom Metazoa; phylum Chordata; class Aves; order Passeriformes; family Dicruridae; genus Machaerirhynchus; species Machaerirhynchus nigripectus. Next base: position 672,293 of record VZRQ01008079.1, on the reverse strand, counting down.
AGGTTCATTTTCTACAGTTGTAGACAATAATGTTCTGCTGAAGTTCCTGAAAGATTTTTCAGGATCAAATTATATCACTGCAAGAGGCAGAGGAACCACATGCCTTAGATCCAGTTCCATTAATCCTTACTCTGTCCTACTTCTCACTTACTTTAGAAAAAAAATTCAACTCCTACTGTGTTGACCTGGCTACCTTGTTTCCCTTTCAGAAGTTCATCTTTCTTTCTCTCTTTCTTCTATATTTTTCTCAGACCATTTTGACTTCCACTGGTTTCTCTCTTATCAGGTAGATGGTTCAACTACCATTAATAAAAAGTTTTACTTTCCCAAAAGGAACACCTCCTCCTGAACATAATCTCTCTCTTCCCTTCAGGACCTCCATGTCCTGTGGGTGTTTGAGTATTCTTTCTCTTCTAACTATTGCTCTCTATGTCTCAGGTAAGGAAGAAGAGTTGCTACTCTTTTGGGTAATTAAAACTTGTTGTTGTCTAACCCCCTTCCATGTTGTAATCCCAGATTCTTACACAGAAAGACATTTGCTGCAATGAAAACTTTCCATGACTGACTAAAAACTGCTGAGTAGGGAGTGGAGGAATCTAAGTGTACTCTTCAACAAGCAAATCAACATTTTGTGCAAATGCTGAGAGAACATCCATGCCCATTCCTAAGAGACAGTCACTTTTAAAGCTGTGGTCCTCTGATTTGGAATAGTAATTTTTCATTCAATTTTTTAAAAACCTTAATATGTTCTCTGCTACATTTTTATTGCAAGGGCAGCTGAGATAAACTGAAGGTAGTACAAATGCTATAGGACAACGGATTTATCTAGTATTGCTGGTATAAAAATCCATTCAGAAATTTCAGGGTCACAGTCTATTAACCTTGCTTTTGGCATGCTGAGATGACACACTGTACTATGCCATTCATTTCCAAAGAAACAAGTTGAATACGTAATTTGTTGAAGTCTGGAAAGTCATTGCTTATCAAAAAAAAGATAATACATTTTTTTTTGGTAAGGAAGCATTTATGATTATATCACTTACCAGGACTTGACAAATAATTATTTAAAATCACATTATTAGGCCACATACATCTTCAGTGTAATTTTTCTTTTCCAGTGGAAGAATATCTGAAACATATCTGGCCATAATGTTCAATATTTCAATATATATGCAGAAAAAGTTTAGTTCTGCGCCGTTTTGAAATAAATATTTTTAAATAAGTATTTTTCTTAGTTTCTATGCAGTCTTCTAGATTAGATGGAGCCTAGTGGATTTATAATGAAGGGGTAGATTTGAGCTCTGTATTGAGACACCCTGAATCAACTTCTGAGCCTTATTGACCATATTAGTTAAACTAATGAAATTAGTTTGTCTGATACTCTCCTCCCTCCTTCTTATTATCCTTTTCCTGCTGTTGCATAATAATGCCTTTTTCTTCCTTAAGCCATTGCTCTTACCCCTTACTCTTTGTATAATTCGCCTATTCTACCAAAGCCCCTTTCTTTAGAACCTTTTTAAATAAAGGTAGGTAAAGATTAAAGAGATTAAACCTTTTAAATGAACATCTTTTGATATTCATTCAGCTCCCTGAAGGGCAAGCTCTTCTGGCCCCTTTGGTTAATATTGCAGTTAACACCTTGCGGGCAGGAAGAAGAATTAAGGAATGCAGTGTTTAAAAGCAGTTAGTAAACAGAAATTTTATCAGCATCTGTCAAACAGTTATTCATTTTTTGACACTTTTGGAGGTCATAGTTGTTTTCAGAAAAGGTGGTGACTGTTTGAGAAGGTATGTATTGACATTGGAGAGTGTTGACATCCATTCAATTTCAGACTGTCTGTAACAAGGTCTTCCTCACTAGCTAAAAACAGAGAAGACAAACAGGATTTTCTGCTCAGGATACTTATTTTGAGAAAAAAGAAGGACCAGTGCATGATAGTGTAAAAATTAGCTTTTTCTATTTGCGTATGAAAGACACAGTGTTAAAAAGACAAAGGCAAAAAATAAACCTTACGTAGCAAATACAGAAGTATTATGGCTTTTTTATTGTTGCTGTTGAGAATATGAAGAGAAAATAAAAAAAATATAGTGAACAGAAGGTGGCAATGAACACTGAAGATGAAAAATGTCACAGAAGAGCAGAGGCAGTTTGTGGGAAGTTCATATAGGTGATACTGGTTAGGATCAGTAATACAGTAATATAGTAACTTACATCTGGATCTGTGGGAGGTGTTATGAATCTAATTCTTATTGAAATTCACTTGGAAAGGGATGTGTAACATTCGTGTTCTCTTTTTTAACACAGATCATTTTAATCTTTGTAGCAAAGTCATGGAATTTATTTTCATTTTGTGAAAACAACCTGGTGCTCAAGAAAAGAACCAGCTATTATTACAATAAGCATTTAGGAAGAAATTGTAAATAAGGACTTTTAGGTGCTATGTCAAATTATCCCAGCTGTGGAAATACTGCTTCTATTAACTTCAAGTGATCATTATCCCCATGCAAATCACAGTAATCCTGAATGACTGAGGTTAGTAAAGACTGTGGTCTCTTTTCCTTTATTACATCTGCTGAGGAAAAATTTTAAAAATGGGGAGAAATAGGGCTTTACAGAAAGGACAGGACACGGAACTGAATCATGTCAAGTAGGCATTAAGAGAAACTGAATGTTCTAAGTGAAAATAAGACACTTTGTTATGATTAATATTAGGTTGAGCAACTAAAATAGTTCACGTGAAATAGTAAAAAGTATTTTCCGAGAGCAAAAAAAGGAATATTGACACAAGGAAATACCCAGTCTCTAAGATTTAAAACACATTTGTTAGAGCCAATTTCAAAATAGGATCCCAAAAACAAACAGCTGAAATGACACAGGCAATCTGTATGTATCAGTGGGGTTGGAGCACCTGGCTGATGCAGTAACTGAGCTGAAGCCTATGACCAAGCACGTGTCCTCATTCCTGTGCTTGTGGAGGGTCTCCACTCCCTGCAGTGACTGTGCTGCTGGCTGTGGCTCAGGAGCCGTGTCACCCTGCCTGCCAGCAAGGTACCCTGTGCTTTCCCTTTACCTCTGGCTTTCCCCCTGGCAACATTACCCCGGTAACAGAACTGCGCTGTAAGGGATATTTGCAGCTTGTGCTGCCAAGGTGGAAGAAGTAAGGAATTTTAATGCACTTTAGATTACTGTTATGTGCATCTATTTATGATGAGGGACCTTGAAACATCAGCAGGGGTGGCTGAGTCAGTGGCTCCCAATTAGAAACTGATATTATTCACTGAATGCATAAACCTTTCCAAAAGACCCAAGCCTTTGCCTTGTTTCTTCCTAACTCTCTGTGAGCAAGCAACAAATAGAAGGCAGCAGGGCAGCAACATGCTCAGGCTGTATTTATGCAGGGGAATAGTAATGATGGCAGAGGTCAGAGAACATCAAGTCCCAAGCCACAGCGAGGCTGCCTGCTTCTGTCGTGTACTTTAAAAAAGAAAAAAAAAATGACCCAAGGGCTGAGTTTTGCAGTGGTTCCTGATTCAATAATAAGAAGAGATGATTCCAGCAGTTTTGCTAATAGACTTCAGCTGTTTCCAGCCTCAGAAGGAAAGGATGGATTTACCTGGGGAGAAGTTAAATTAGGGCCTTTAGGCTCCTCTGCCAGTTAACAGGAGTGGCCATGCCTTGTCACTAGCCCCGAAAGCCATTTTTCTTGCAGTCAGGTAAAAACAGCATCTTCCTCTGAGAAGGAAGATGGGGTTTTGTTAAAGGAGAGAACTTCTCTCAGCTAAATAAATTAAAATAATCTTTAAGTTTTTGTCTTCTAAACCCATCACTTTGAGCTAATTAATCAGCTACAAAGTGAAAAATAATGAAAAGGCAAAGTCACAAAGGATTATTTCCTTAAAGCATGAAAAAGCTAGCAGTGTTATTCAAGGTTCATATGGTCAAAAACTGAATTCTGTCTGCAACAAACTGTGAATTCTAACTGTAATAATTTCGGTTGAGTTATAGTTTATAATCACCCCTAAAAATGACTCTTTTTAGAAAAATGACAGAAAAGGGAAAACTATTTTAATTGTTAACAATCTGATTTTTCTATCGACTACAGTGATTTTTTACTTTTTCATTTCCCTTACCAAGAATTTTCTGATTGGAATTATATGAAAGTGTGAAATTTTGTGCTGTGTCATAGCTGAAAAGGAGAAAAATAAGTGGGTTAAATGTATTGCCCTAACTGAAAATAAATACTGTGGTAAAATTAATGATTGAATAGATGCTGCCAGTTTTATAAAAAAATGTATTGATATTTATGTTTATGTTGATACTATTTGGAATTTAGATATTTTTTCCCTTTTTTTAATCAGTTGAAAATTTAGGAGACTGGTTGAGAAAGTCTCTTGTGAGATAGTCTCGAAGGCCAAAAAGTCCAGGGAGGCTGGATGCCCTTTAAGAAGAGAAATCTTAAAGACACAGGAACAGGCTGTTCCCACGTGCCAAAAGATGAGCTGGTGGGGTTGAAGGCCAGCCTGAGTGAACAGAGAGTTTTGTCTGGAACTCAGGGAGAGAAAGAGTGATTTTAACCTTTAGAAAAATAAGCAGGTAACTCGGGAGGGCTACAAGAATGTTGTGAGGTTCTGCAGGGAGAAAATTAGAAGGGCCAGAGCCCAGATGGAATTTAATCTCACACTGCTGTAAAAGACCATTAAAAGTGCCTCTACAAATACATGAGAAAAAAAAAGGAGGGCTAAGGAGAATACCTATCCTTTATTGGATGTGGGGTAAACATAGTCACAAAGGACAAGGAAAAGGCTAAGGTACTTAATGCTTTCTTTGCCTCATTCTTTAGCAGTAAAACCAGTTGTTCTCCTGGTACAGCACCCTAAGCTGGGACACAGAGACAGGGAGCAGAATGAAAGCCTCACAATCCAGGAGGGAACAGTCAGTGACCTTCTATACCACTTAGACCCTCACAAGTCCATGGAGTTGGATAGGATCCCTCCAAGGGCACTGAAAGAGATAGTGGAGAAGCTCACCAAACCACTTCCCATCCTTCACCAGTATTCCTGGTTAACTGAGGAGGTTCCAGTTGACTGGAAGTTAACTGAGGGAGCTGGGGATTTTTGAGCCTGGAGAAAAGAAGACTCGGGGGGACCTTATGGCTCTCTACAACTGCCTGAGAGGAGGGTACAGCCAGGTGGGAGTTGGTCTTTTCTCCTAGGCAACAAATGACAGGACAAGAGAAACAACCTCAAGATGCACCAGGGTAGGTTTAGATAAGTTATTAGGGAGAATTTCTTCATGAAAGCATTGTTGAGCATTGGAATGAGCTGCCCAGGGAAGTGATGGAGCCACCAGCCCTGGAAGTGTTCAAATAATATGTGGATATGGCACTTGAGGACAGGGCTTAGTGGTGAGCATGGAGTTGATGCTGGTTTAAGGGTTTAAGGGTTGGACTTAGTGATCTTAGAGGTCTTTTACATTCTTAAAGATTCTATGAATTTATTTGATTAAGGCAGTGTGAATTTTCTACAATTTCTAGTCATGAGAATATACACTATTGATTTTTTTTTTCTTAACAATATTTTTATATCAGCAAAAGATCCATTATATAAAATGTAAAGGGAAAATTGAAACTGTCTTTTACCAGAAGGGTTGAATATCTGCAGAAACACTGCAAAAGTAATTTGACAGTGGTCCTTTCAGCTGGACAAGGAGGATGGAAAACCCTAAACAACTCTGTGTGTGTGTGTTCCTGTTAGAGTCAAAAAAATTGATGGAGATAACCCAAGATGTGAAGTTACCTCAGCATATTCCAGATTCTCAACATAGGTATAGAGGAATGTGTCATGTCCTGGCCTAAAAGTGCAAGCTATGCCCCCACAGCATGGAAAAGATGAGAAGCACATTGTAAAACTCAGTAGGAAAATGTGTGAATGCTGAGAAGGTTGGAGAGAAACAACGTGCAGCAGAGGGAAGAGAGCACAGAAGGATAAAATTATCATTACACCTTATTTCCATCACCGGTGGTGCTTCTCTGAGTCCCTGCTGTCGCATGACATAGCCAGCTACTGCTTCAAAGCAGGGATTTCACAGGTAGCAGGAGTTTCTAGGCATGGGGAAAGAAGAGATGCTCTAGCCCAAGGAATGGGAATAGTGTTTTTCTGCCAAAATACAGTCAGTTTTGGAATAAAGCTATGGCAGAGATGAAAGAAAAATGTGTGTCTTACCATTGGCCAACACTTTCAACAGATGCCTTTGCAATAGGCCAGAATATGTGAAAGATTATATAGAAAGATGTGTTTCTAAAACTTTTTTTTTCACTAAAGTGGGGTTCAAAAAGTTGAGTGAGAAAACAAGCAGAATTAAAGAAGCACTGATGGGCTTTTATATAGATAGGAACCTATCAATCTATCAGCATTGACCCAGGAAATACAGTCTGTTCAGGACCTCTCGTTATAAACTCTGAGTGCTAACTTTAACGATTGCCAAATATCTGTCTAGGAGATAAAGTATAGCTGAGTTTCAAACGAGAGATTATGGTATCCTCATGTGGCTTATTGAGAATTTTATCGTGAAAGGACTTAGACTGATTTTAATGATATTTGTTCTCCAGAGCTGATGAAATCTGTATTTTCATCTACACTAGTAGAGCTATTTTATATTATGACATTGTAAAGCAATAATGCAATTGAAATATGGGTAGAATTGCAGTCAATGTCAATTTAAATTAAATTGATATTTATTAAAATTAAATGAATCTGAATATTAACACTCTTATTAGGAAGAAAGCAATAAAGTTAGTGCTTTTGTTGAGATAACTATATTGTTTCTAAATCAAAAATTAGATTACATTAGATTATACCTTTCAAGATTAAATTAGGAGACAGTAAATGGGAAAAAGTACTTTTGCTCCTGGTCTTATGTCTAATCTTGGAGATCGTTAATAATTTGGGGGGTTTTATGCTTTACTTTTTTTATGCTTTACTTAATAATTTATCAAGTATCTTTCTAGTGTGCTGGTAGGTGTAACTATTTCTTTTTGGTCTAGATTCAGTTTGCATATTCAAAGCCATGGGGACTGACCAGGTAGAAATATGCAGAAGGTGGGGAGACAAACTTTATTCCTTCTTCCTTTCCCCATCTTCACAGGCCAAATTCTGCAGTTCTTTGGACATGCCCCCAGCTGTAATTGAAAATCTCATGGAAGGATGCTCAGAATTTGCAGGGAAAAGACTCACTTGTTGGGTACTGTGGGCAGTGTTGAAACCTGTCAAGTTTTTATGACATGCCATAAACTGAATATAAAGGAGTGGATAGCTTTGCTATTTTAGTCACAGAAAATCTGTTGTTCATTGCCATAAACTTGCAAAAACTGCTGAAGCTGTGGAAAAATTTCTTTAAAGCTCAGTGAAACTTCTAAGTCATAAACGAGAGTTTTGATTCTGAATTTTCCCTGCAGGTGACCAATAGAAACACTTCATTATATTTATTGTGAAACTTCACTATGTACAGCTGTGGGAGGGGGTTGGTGGTTTTTTGGTGGGGCTTTTTGATGTTTTTTTTTGTTGGGTTATATGTAGTATCAGTGATAATTTTTCAAAAGTGTTCAACATATGATATAAGCTATCACTTCTACTGTCCCATGTTGCTGGCAAACTTCGTGTGAAAAAGGCTTTATAGTTACATATTTTACTCTGTTAAATTTAATTTTTTTCTTTACTGTTGCCTATTGGTAGTTCATACTTGAAAACAGATCAGTGAGTAGAAATGTCAGCTGTCTGTCATATTGCTTCTCTGATAATACTTAGTGGTATCAACACAGTAAATGAGATTTTATTTGGGGTTAATGCAGAGGTGACTTTGAGGTGCTTGCAGAGAAAGATTTAAAATGTGAAACTTTAAAGTATTAAATGTTTCCAACACTTCACATGTTGATTCTTGGTAGGCTATGAGGAAGGCTCTCACCTGAATCATGCTTGAATGTCCATCTCTTTGCTACAGGACTGATGAACTGCTGTGAAGGCAGAAGACCTAATAGCTCTCATATCAGGTTCATAGTGCCTCAGACATTGTGACAAAAATCCTTGCTGCTTGCCACAGCAGGCAGTCTGAGGCCAACCTCATGGATTTCCTTGGTGATGAGCAGGTGTGGACCCAAGCTGCCATACCCAAGGACATACACTGTGAAGTGGTGGCACTGCCAGTCCTACACTTCCAGAAAGGGATAAATCTGACATACATCTGAACCGTGCTCCATATTGTGCATCCCACTAACGGACATGAAGCTCAGGAGTGGCCTACTAGCTACTTTAGTGCACTACTAAAGGTGGTCTGTTTCCTTTCCAGCTGAACAGTTTGCTCATCAATAGTCATTGTAAATGTTTTCACCTTTCCTCACTTTTCTCACACTTTTCTCTTGTATCCGCTGTGTTGAAAGTTGCCAGCATGCATGAAGCACATCCAGGGTATAAGGGAACTCACGGTGGGACAAAGGTGGTCTGAAAAATTGCACAAAGACTCCTGTGGGTAACTTGTGCAGAACAATAACTTATGCTGAGCAAATTCTAGGGGTTTTTTTGGCAATAACATGATGTTATCTACCTCCACAGCAGCATGGTTTTGATGTGTGTGGAGTTCCTAGGAGGAACATGAGAAAATGTGGAGTTCCTGGGGGCTGGAGGACTTCTTGTTTTGGAAATGTGTGAAAAACACTAGGGAGAAACATTTTCCTAGAACCCACTTCAATCTGACAATGTGTTTCATTTCTTTGCTCTTTGAGAAAAGAGTTGTGCAAATGGGTGTTAGAGGAGAAACTTGTCTTTGAATACACATGTATTCATGTATAACCATGAATTTACATATATCTGTCATACGAGGGGGTTGCACTGGCAGTATCCAGCAATTCTCAAACCATCTTTCATGAAAGGGAGACTTGAAAACAAGCAGTCAAAAATTCTCCAACCTCCTGTCTCTGACAAGTGCCTGTCCCTTCTCTACAGTGAGACTGACCTACTGGCTTTCCACCAAGAATGGTATCAAGGGTTTGGGCTTTGTCGTGATCTTCTGGGAGTCCTGTTTCCCCTGTGTGGAGGAGAGGTGTGCTTTTACCCTTGAACAGAGATGGAGGGACATGGAGAACAAACACAAGGATCAGATCCTTTCAGAATGGCTTTGTACAGGATCACACAATGGTGAGATGTAGTATTGGGATACCTCTCAGAGGTACCTCTCTGATCTTCCCTGGCAACTCATGCAGCAAATATCAGAAGTATCATGACTTCCAGATGCTGGAAGTGCATCAGGCCTGGGGTGTGTGTCCATGTTTGTTGGGATATGTATCTATGAACCACGACATGCATCCAAATGCCTGGAAGAAAAACCAAGGTGCCAGGAAAAATATCACCTGTGTCTAGGAAAAGACAGCAGTACTTCTAGAAATCTGGAGATCATGTATACCCCATCTTTTCATATTTCATTCATTGTAGTCCTTGGTAGGTTCTATGGCATAGGTTTAAAATGGTCAGTATGAAGAATTAGGACAACAGAACTCCTACTTTTATTCAAAGCTTGTTGCCAAATGCCTAATAGAAAGCCCTAGGGCACTGGCAAGCTGATTATGCAATTTTACTATGAATTCTGAGATGTGTGGGCCCTGGACTCTGCCGCTGTTTGGATTAGTTCTCCCACTGTCATGCAAGAAGACATTCTTTCATTAAAGGAGCAAAATTTTCCCAAACTGATGAACTGGCAGTCAGTATCGATCCTCAGAGGAAATTATGATATTGCAGGAAAGTGCATACTGCTGAAGAAGGTGTATGTGCTGGGAACATAATTCTCTCAGATCAGATGTAGGAATTTCTGGGCTGGAGTGTCTGTAACAACACTTTTCCTGATTTGTGGCTTTTTCCACCTGACATATAGGAGCTGTCTGCCACTTGTCCTCTTGTCCCTTGATCAGGGAAGAAACATGACAAGAGGGATCATAGGTATATCATGGGTACTGCGCAGGGGCTTGGTTTGGATCTTGACTTACCTGAAACTTCCCTGCCCTGTGTGCTGCTGCAAGAGTCATTGGTGAAGCTGGGACCTGTGCAGGCCTTTGATGAGTCACATCCAGGTTTGTCCTTTGCCCAGCCTGCTCTCTTTTGTCACAACCAAATTCCTCCTTTGCCTCCTTTGCTGGGAGCTGAGGTTGTTACTGCTCACTGAGCTGAACTAACAGGTTGCTCCTTTGGCTTGAGCTAGCAGTCTCACATGGAGTACCCCGGAAAGCACTCCTTTTGCCAGTCCTTGGGGCAGTGATGGGACTGGCATGTCCTTTGATTTGAGGGGTTTCCCCAGAGGCATCTCTTAGATTCCAGTCTTTTGCCACGACCTCAGTGTTTTTAGGAGAAACCATGACTCTTTTGGCCCCAAACTGAGTGGATGTCCTAGAAGAGGCCCTGCCATACAACTTCCCTTCCTTACCACTGGTAAAGTTGATCTCCACCTATCTTGTACTCTGCTAAAACTGCAGACTCCTCTAACGCATAGGAAAAATTGACCCCACATCACTTGTGCAGTGCATGGCATGACCCAATCTTGTCCCATTTTGCTCTACAAGTGAAGTATTCCTTGAACCTGCACCACACCTCCCACCCACAAGGAATAACCCACACCTTACCAACACAGAAACATGGCAGACTTTCTGCCTAAACCTGTGATCTGTGAGCCTCTCTGTCCCCAGCTCCAGTCCTGCACACCATTTTTGTAGGCCATGTGTGTGTGGCAGTCTTTTGGACAACACCCAAATAGCACCTGCAGCACATACTCATACTCTGTTTGCTCCATTATCTTTTATTCAACGTCTTGTCAGGGTATCAATGTCACCCAAGGATGAAGAAACAGGGTGTCCCAGCTTGCACCTCGAGCTAATCCCACTGTACGCTGGGAACATAAACTGGAAAACCCTTCACGTGGCATTGAGCACCTATGCACTGGTGGTGTGTTTCATGGGGTCCTAAGACTTGCAATACCTTTGTGATGACAAGAGGATCCTGGAGCATGTGAACATTGACTTCATCTACTTCCTTCTTAAACTTTTTACACTAGGCTTCTGGTTTGGGGATGAATGGGTGCCACGGTTGTCTTTGGAAGAATGGGTCTGCCTCCATGCTGATCTTGAAAAATATTAATCATGTAATCTCTTTAACAGAGTTGTGTGTTGTAAAGTGTGAGAGCTCCCTACCAGTGGGCCAGATTAAACATTCCCTTCTTCTCCAAGGCTTATGCAAGTGTCCCCATCCCATCTCCTGTGTATTGCCTGATCTGATGGTGAATGCGTAGGGAGCCCCAGTGTGCAAGCAGATTTCCTGTAGGATGAGATACGTGAAGGTCAACTGCAGCAATAATGGACATAAAGTCCCTTAAATATCCAGTTTAAGGCCTGCTCTAGTTATCTGCAAAGACATCAATAAGATTTGCTAAAAAGCTATTGAGGTGCCTCTTCAAATTCATGAGTATGCTGGAACAATTAAGTCCCACTGAGACGATTTTATCACAGGATTGGTATATGCAAAGGATACAGGGTTAGTTCCTTCTCTTTTAATGCTGTGGTAATACTGAAGCACCTCTGTTTATTAATCTCTATCTTTGCCTGGATTTCAGAAAACATACTTATGAAAATATTAATATATTATCTAAGCCACAAAAATCTGAAATATATTTTATTATCTGACAGCTAAACCTGCAAAAACTTTGAGTCTGGAAACATTAAATTCACTCATCTTCAACGCAGTTAGTTCAATTTGCCTGTCAAACTTGAACAATTATTTTCTTTGCAGAGTAAAACATCCTCTTTTTTCCCTCCCTTGACTTTTAGTTAAAAAAAAAAAAAAGATAAGATGCTCTCCTCTTTCTGTGCTTTTTGTGAAAATGCATTAATGCAAATTAAACTGTAATTTTAACTCACAGCTGTCTTTCAAAGCCACTGAAGTAGGTAACACTCGACAACACCCCATGGATTTTAGTTGTTTTGAAATTTTCTGTTGTGCATAGAATCTGTTTGTTTTACTCTTCATAGCTTGTCTACATGTCATATTTAGTTGAAAGTGGGCTAAATGTAAATCATATTAATATTTGTTTTTTCCAAGCTTTTGCAAACAAAATTATACAATGCTTCACAATATCACCAGAGAGACTTTCAGGACAATTTTAATCACGATTTTAGCCTTATGTTCTGGTTTATAAACAGCTTTTCTAATCTCCCCAACTGCAAAATATATATATATATCTATGTATGTAAATGTCACATTTAAAACCAGATTGTGTGCATTGGCTGGGACAGGCACATATTTAACATTTATCTATTGGCTTGAATCCAAGAGCTCACTTAAATTACTCATGTGCTTATGACTGGATCAGTGTTTAGTGGTTTGGGGCCTAGGAAGACAAGGCTTTCCTTTTACAGTCCTAAACTTACAATGCTTGCCTGTTTTTTGTAGCTCTGAAAGTTTTGTCATGAACTGTAATTTACCTTGTAATTCCTCCTTTTCTCTTTTCAGTGAAGCAGGACAGGCAGAGGGGTAAAAAAACCTGCATGGTAGAGAGAATTAAGAGGAAGCTAAATTAGTTACCAAAAAACATACCCTTTTTGCTGTTTAGGAAACATTTTTGACAGTTTAAAGGGGAAAAGAAGACAAAGAAGAAGGCACAGGTTCTGGCCAGGTTCTCCCAACTCCCCTGTATAGGATTGTTTAATGCAGTTTGGAGAACTGCAGAGTAACATGGCTTGAATCTTCCAGTTTCCTCCATCCATCTGTACGCTGCCATTAAAAAGCGTTGAGCTGCAGAGGATTTCTGAAGTGGTTGTTCAGCAAGTGTTAAGTGTGTTTTAATTTTAAGAAAGTAAAATACAACCCAGGAACAATTAATTGAGTCCCTTACCTCCTCTTTCTCTCCTTCTACAGCTCTCCTTATATACACACTGCTCTGTTTGACTTTTTTCTTCAAATTTATTAAATAATACATGAATATTTTAAACTCTCAGAGGGATGGGAGAAATACAAATTTCAAATAACAATACCTTGTTATTTGAAAGCCCCCTTTCACATGTTGCTCTCTTTACTTTTATTTCCTTTTTCTGCATCGTTGCTTTTCAGATAGCTAAATTTGAGGTGGAGACATCTATGCCTAGTGCCTTCTTAGAGAGCTACCAGTGTTGAAATGGTCCCCATGTATTTTTGCTGACACACAGGAATAAATTCCTAATGCTATGTCAAGATGAAAAACAGGAGGAAAGGAGCAATGTGACTCTTCTTTTGGCACGTTACACGAGTTCAACAAAACAAACAAATCAAAGTTGTTGATGGGCATCTTGCACTAACTGTTCTCAGCTGAAGAGGGACAGAGTTTGCTGATGTCCCTTTCCTCTGGATGACCTTGGCCAAAAGGTTGATGGGTCAGATAAGATCTCTTCTGCAGAAGGTCCTTCCTTACCCAGGGTGAAAGTGTCTTACTAAAGGGGTCTGCCACCTTCTATCATTTATCTTCCTTTAATGAAATTAAATAACATATATATGGATGAAATCTATAATTCCTCCCTATTTTCATAGCCATGCTGATAGTTTCCATAGCAACTTGCCTAGAGTTTGGAAGGAGGTGCACTGCCTGCAGGAGGGAGGATGCACAAAGGTAATGGGGCTTGTACTTTTTTTGTATTTTTTCACTGTTTTGGTCATCTCTGTCACCTGAAATACAGCACGGGAAATACTGCTGACTCTTCTCAGACTTTAATTCTACCCTTTTCCCTCTAGTCTGTAGCACATGAAAATGTCTTACCCCTATTCACTCTCTTTAGGTTAGGCTGTGGACACTCCCCTGGCACCAGGGTGTCCTGGTGCCCCTTCCTCTCCTGCTCCTGATCAAGCTCCAAAGGCTCTCGAGAGGTGGCACTCCAGCCAACAGCATATCTGAATGATTTAGGCAGCTGCTGACACCAAAGCACCAATATTTGGGGGTCCATCTGTACTTAATGGTAGTTATCTCCTTTGTCAAACAAGCCAGGTAAAGGGAGGGGTGGATGAACAGCAGAGGGGAGGTGAAAGAAAGACAAGTTTTGAGAAGCACTGCAAGTGCACACAAGCAAGATGGCAGAAAATGTTTTCCAGGTAAGAGGATGGTTTTAATTCTGCGGTCCAACTTTATCCATACAGATTTGTCACTGAAGGAAAAAATGCACATTAAAGGCAGGAATTCAAAAACATGGCCCCTTAAAGAAGAGTACACAACAGTGCTATGAGTAATTAGGTAAGTAATTCTCCTGCTGTAGTCCACATCCTTGTTTAGGAAGGAGCACCAGTTCCAAACAGTGATCACTTGGCAGTTCTGATACACAAGCTTTCCTATCTATATAAATTTTGGTTAAGAGGGTGTTTTTTCCCCTCCTTCTCATACTAGCTGGGTTTCAATGCTGTTCATTTTGAACATAAATCTGATGGATTTAGTTTTTAGTTTTTAGGTGGAAACTATCACCCAAATGCACTACTGAAACTTTCAAAAGAGGGAGATTTTCTAACTTGGAAAACCAAACTAGAAAAAAAGAAAACATAATCCTCCCTGGAGGTAATTTGAGAAATGCTAGTTTCTTTATGTCATGAAGAAGTTTTGGCTGATCATCATGAGGTTACAAATGACCTAGCACTTTTTAAAAAATAGAAATCATGAGCTTTGGAATGCTACATTTGTACCTTGCAGAACATGATCTGCACAATGCAATGAACAAGTTGAAAATACTCCTCTGAGTTGAGAGAGTGACTGTGTCTTTATCCATTTGTTTTGTGTACAAGACTGATGTTTCAGGGTGGGCAATACAATGCAAAGCAGCCTGCACCCTTGTTGATGTTAATAGCTTTAACTAGAGACTAATTATTATATCTCAGTCTTAAAACTCATCACTGGTACTGCCTGTGCTACAAGAAAAAGCTGATATCAGCTGTAGTGCAGTAAAATTAATTTGAGGATATGCAGCCATAGCTAAATGTATGGCTTGAATCTGGTATGACAAGATCATTTAAAAATACTACTGTCCTCTTGAAACTGCCATGAACTTACACTATTGAGGAACTGAGTAAATGACATTCCCCATTAACTCTTCAGTGTTTGAATTCTCTGTTTGAAAAATTCTTTCTCAGAACTTGATGCTGATGTACCTGCATGGAGAGATTATTTTATGCTTCTGCTATCTGAGATAATGCAAAAGACTGGGGTAGGATCAAAAAGTGGAGACTCTAAAAGGTAGAAGAGCAGCTCAAAGGAAGATTTTTTTTTTCTTTTAAGCCTATGAGAGCTCACAGATTACATGTGAAATTAATTTGCTGAAGAGTTATAGATCAATGTAATAGATACAAAAAATTGATGCTTTAACTCCTGGCAAAGATCCCTAAAAAACCAAACTATTTCCATTTAAAATAAGGGCATTATTTTGTGTGTTTACATAATCTCTTTCATTGAGAAACTGTGTCATTACAGAACTATTGAGAGGATTACTGGTGTAATCTATAGGCCTGCATAACTGTGGGATGATATAGCTGGGTGAAACTAAATATATATAATGCCTGTATCATACAAAACATTATTAGAATGTCAATAGTATTTATTTTGAATAAGGCAGAATTAGATTTTTCCTAAAGAAAAACTGTTTCCAGCACCCATCTGCTTGGATAAAATGCTGTCTCTTGGAAACTTCAACGAGAAAACATTTCCTCTTGAAGGTGAACACCTTGATATAAATGGTGAGTAATCTACCTGTAACAGCCATAATGTGACCTGAAATGTCTTTCTGACAGAGCAAAAACTATTTTTCTTAGGGTTTTTGATAACTAGATTGTTGGAGTCCAAGGCATGCCTCTGGTAGCTCTGGCAGGTCGGGGAGCCCTGAAGCCCCTGCGAGGGGGTCCCAGACCCTGGCCAGAAGCCAAGAATAAAGGAGTTTTTGATCTTAGTCCATGGGAAAAATTACCAACACTGCGAGAAACATTGCAGAGCACAAGAGTGTAAAAACAAGCAGTGTTTTAGTGTGTTGCAAGGTAAAAAGGTAGATTTTAGAACTTTTAGAGTAAAGATAAAGCACTTAAGATGGAGGATTTTGGGCGTTACCCTGTCCTTCTTCTTCTTCTTCTTCTTCTTCTTCTTCTCCTCCATCTTCTCTGGTGATGGTGGCACAAAATGATTGGTAGAATGAAAAAGAGGTAGAAATTACGTGTCTAGAATAGGTACAAATTAATTGGTATAAAATGGTAAATAATAAATACGTTGTGAAGAATGGTTGGATCATGGAAAGGGTACAAAAGGGACGGGACAGCCCAGGACTGGGCAGTTCCCGCTCAGACTCGGTTAGCATCAGACTTGCGGCTGGAGCTGAGAGCTAGCTAGAGATAAGAAGAAATAAACAACTTAAAGCAACATCTGCAGGCGTTTTCTCATCTGTTCGGGCTCGAAGGTAAAGCAACACAGAGGCCAAAATAGAAATAACGGACTTGTGTGGAGTAATAACTCCCGCACTAGATGACTCCTCAGCTTGTACTTCAAGAAAATACAGTTAAAGACATTTCCATCTTCAGCTCAGTTAAAGCAGGTTGCCAGAACCTGGTCAGGTCATCGTATTTCCAGTCAGGCAGAATTCCCCCCTGAAGAGTTAGTTGACAGGATGGCAAAAGCAACTTCAAAATTTGGACAGACCTCAATCAAAGCATGTTAGCAGACCTTTTCTATTTATTTATTCTTGTTTTGCCAACCTTGAACAACACTTCTGCTTTGAAATGTACTTCACAGTAGTTACAATTTTAGAACATATTCTGCATTAGATTTTTGACATGCATATCTCCATTTTTGCCTCAGTAGAATAACACCTGAGTAGCTATCTCTCATAAAAGCAGAGGGATGATAACATTTACCTGTTAGATCACATTCTCAGAATTATTTTCTTCGTGTTATTTCTCCAGTTTAGTGTATTTTAAAAGTTCCTGATCTGTGCAGAATGAAAATATCAATACACTTACTAGGATTTTCATGGGAAATAGAAAGGTGTGTAAGATTAGGTTCAGACGGCAAAGTTTTTTTACTTTAGGCAGTTCAGATGCTCTTTGCAGAAAAATATTAATGTGTTCCTAGCAGTACCACAATATTGTGTCCTGAAAGGGCTTTTGAGCTGACGTTGCTTTGGAGACACAAGCAGTAATGTGTGTGTGTGTATATATATATACATACACAATACCAATACCTGCCTCATTTTTATGAAAACTCCTATTTATTACAGTTACTTTATTTTGGATGCAGTTGCCTCAGCAGTTTTTAAAATATATATACACTGCTGCTGTGAAAAGAGTAAACCATACAATTGTTCTGTAAGGCAAAGCCATACTCCTGAAAAAGAAGGGAATATTCCTGTGACACCAGCATAAGCTGACAGGAGACAGTGTTGCAGGGAGTTTACTGAGGTAGGTCTTTTTCAAAGTCTGCGTTGCCCTTGTCTGAAAAGACCTGGCTTCTGCTGTTACTTTGTGAGACCATCTGCAAAGTGGAGAAAATACCGTGCTCACTCTTGTACTTTTCCACGGAGAAATTATTCTGTCCCTGCAAGGCATCCTTGTTGTATCCATTAGTGCTTCAAACTTGTTGCTCAGACCAGGTGCTGCCTGTCATGCTTATGTTAGTGAAGATGTACTGACAAACATGAGGTATGATGTGCTACATGGCTCTTTTATCTCTGTTATCATGTAGGTAAACAGTCAGAAAAAATAAAATTGCTTTTACAAAGTCCTTGTCAGAGGCAGTTAAAAATACTTTGTTTAAGTATTTTCTAATAAGTGCAGGTTTTTTGAGAATGGGTTTTTGCATTCAGACATGACAGCTGCAGTGAAAACAAGAAAGCTCTTGGATGCACTTCGAAGTCCGTCTAGATTGGGAAACATCCATTTTCAACCAGAAAATCATTAGTTTCATGGTAGATAAACACCGTTTTTGGTGGTGAGGACCCTCAGGGAGGCTTTTTGCAAGCACATTCCTACTGCAGGCCCTCTGCTTTAAACTGCTACAGAGTTAGGATTAGGCAGCCTTTGGACAGGTAACTGAGTGAAACTGCAAACAAACCTCAACTGCACATCTTTCCTTGCAGTTAAGACTTTTTAAACAATGCATCATTTATTCACTGAAAGGTACAAAGAGACCATGAAAGGACAGAACCAAGGACTCCTGTTTTGCGTTTCATCCTTGCTTTTCGCCTATGCTCATCATCCTCCCCAGAGCAAATTCTTTCCTGTTGCTCCCCATTTCTCTGAAGAGTTGACTTTTTCCCCCTGATCTTAAGCTTAGTGATGGAAAGAGCAATCAGCCTTACTCTGGCTGTGGTGAAGTAACTGCTTCCAGATAAATGTTGCCAAGGTTTGCATTTATAATTTCAAAGTCCTGGGGGGTTTTGGGGGTTGGTTTGTTTGTTTGTTTTGGTTTGGTTTTTTGGTTGGTTGTGTTTTTTCCCCTCCAAACTACATTTGATTCCAAGAAGTGGAATAAACTGAACAGCTCTAATTTAATTTTCATAGGACCAAGGTGCTCTAGGAGGTTTTCATAAACTTAACTCTATTTAAAATAATGTTACTATGTAAGAGCTTATTGCTGAATATAAATGGTTCCTGGAAACGTATTCCCTTGCAAAAAAAAAGTAGCAAAGCTCTATAAAAATCCTCATTTTGGAAAACCTTCTCTTGTTATGAAAAGAAGAAATAAATCATCTAAGATGAAGCAATATTCAAAATAAGAGGGAAGGAAATGAAAAGCTTATTAGCAAGTCTATAACTGTATTTCTAGCACTTTGTAATTACACAGTGCATAAATTTCTCAGGCATTTTCAATTACTTTTATTTTTTTCAAGCAGAGTTCCAAACATGTAGAAAATTAATTTTTAGCTGTAGTTTTCTACTTAGCATATTGTAGCTACAGTTCTACACATACAACATGCAATAAAAACACAAAACCTGACAATCAGATTTTTTTTGTTTAACAGTAATAAACTATTGCCCAGTTAAAGTTTCTGTGAGAAAGTAAATTAAAATGGAGTTAAAAACTCTGTAATTTCTATTTGGAGCAATTGAATTAATATACTATGTTATAATGCATATATAATGTACTATGAACAGAGTTGAAGACACAGTTTTCGGACCCATTCATTGCAACAAAATTTCTGGGAATGTGGTTGGAAATTATATGTAAGATTTGGATGATTTTCATTAGTTTAGTAAATTATTTAGGTTGGCTGATTCCTTGAGCATATTAGTATTACAGCTTGTAGTGCTTAGCTACATCTTTAGTTCGTAGCATTCTTTTTTTTTCTCTGCAATTTTATAAAAAAGAAATCATGTGGTTAAGTCCATCATTTCCTCATCTAACGCCATAAATTGCTTCATTTATTTATGTGCTTAGTAGTGGTTTATACATATAATTGCAAGTATAGCACTGGTAATTTTACCATTGGATGTTAAGGAGGTTCATAACCCTTGTCTGAGAATTGCATTGGGTTCCTCAGGCAGTGTGCAGCATCCCCAGCGTGGAAGCATCTGAGAGACATTCTTCTCCTTATTCCTATTAATATCAGGTAACTTTCGGTCAGATTCTCTTTTAACAAATTGCTGCAAGATGTTTTTCTGAGTACAAACACATCTTAACAACAAAGGAAGTAGTTATTTCTTTATGCCACATTTTCTTTTTCCATCCTCTAAAAATTAACATTGCTGCTGCCTTGCTTCGCTTTTCTTCATGGCCCCTGAGAGGTGTGTACTTCTTAGTAGGTGGACTGCAGCTCCTAAAAGCTTTTGCAGCACACCATAAATGACAAATTCCCCTTGCAGAAGCAGTGGGAGGTATTGTTGTGCAGAGAGTGCTGGAGTCTCCTAAAAGTAGGCAAGGGAGGAGCAGAAGAGCAGCTGACACTTCAATGAAGAACATGTTACTCCATTCCATTTTAATGGTAGCATAAACTTGATTGAGGCAGTTCAGAAGACAAGAGGAAATGCACAGTGAAGTCTGGCTCTCTGATAGGGACATGTTAAAGACCCTGAAAAAGCAGAAGAAATTAGTTTCGAAGAGCACCTGTGAACTTGTAAAGAGAGATTGATGGGATGACTGATGGGATGACTGATGGGATGACTGCTGTTTGATGGGGCAGAGGTAAGCACAGAAGGAAAAGAAAATCCTGATTAAACATTTTCAGTGAACGACATCTGAACTTGAGAAAAACCAGTGGAACCTGGACTCCCCCAAAGAAGTACATGAGATCTGTCTTAACTGTAGAGTTGTTTTGAAGAGTTAATCTAATGTAGCGTGTAGGTACTGATAATAAAGTATTATCATAAAATATTGGATGAATAATGGCATTGTATGTAACTCCATTTGTCTTTCACATGCTATGATGAACTAGAATAGGTGTCTTTCACATGCTATGATGAACTAGAATAGGTGTTCATCCTTGCTTTAGGGATTTCCCTATCCTCCCCCTCTGAATCAGCTGGTGAGTGAATGGAAAGCATTCCCTCCCTGAGCAGCTGTAACTGGTGAATGGAATTGGGCCCTGTTGACAAGCAGCATGTAGGGTCATCTGCTCACCTCTTCTAGCTTGCTAGAGAGCTTCTGTCTTCTCTTTTGTAATTTTTCTTCTCGATTTCCAGGCCATATTTTGGAAAGAAATCTAAGTTTATCCATAATTTCTGTATTTGCTTTGCTTTTTCCTGCCCTTAAGGTGCTTTAAAACTTCTTCCTTTGCCCACTTATTACCTTATATTAAAGAGACTGGACTTAATTTTATTTATGATCAAAATCTTTTAGTCAGTGTTTTGCAGAATGGCCAGCCCAGGAGAATCCTATTTGGCCCACTGTGTGCTCTCATTGCAGAAATAATTTAAAAAATTGTAAAAGGTTTCTATTTCTGCCTTGCCAGATTTCATTCTGATGGGTAAGAATGTTTGCCACCTGCCCACACACATTATGTAATAATGTCCTTGAAAACAGCTGTACATCATCACATCAAGAAACATAAAATAAAATCCATTAAAAAGAGACTACTTGACATAAGAGAGCATTGGTTTGATCCAGAATGGTAACTCTGAAATAGTGGGTTTGTTCCAGCGTTTTACAACGGGTATTATTTTTTTTCTTGAACGCTTCTAGCTATAGTACTGTGACTCAGTACCACAGTAGTGGTGCTTGAAAACATGGAAAAAATTAACTGTGTAGTACAGCCACTGAGAGCCCCTTTATTTACTTAGTCATAGAGGGATGGAGACTGGCCATCTCAGATTTAATCAACCTTGAATAAGAGTCCAGTAATTGATATAGGGAAAAATTCAAAATATGTTTGCTAACTACAGTAGGGCCTATTAGAGTGATTTCTGCATTGGTTCTCCTGTCATATATTCTGGTTTGACTCGGTTTATTTAACTGTGCCGTAAGTTATTTATACCAGGATTACTTCAGCTAGGTGACATTTCTTGATATGTTTTTGATTTCAGTGGAGTTTAAGTAAGAGTCAGCAGAACTCTTCACCGCACTGAAAAAGTTTGTCAACAGAGTTGAAGCTTGTTCTGAGCTTTTTGGGAATAGCAGGTTTTGAGATGTTTAGCATTTTTGTATTGTCTTTACCACATAGAGCCTCTGTGAATGAACAAGAATATCAGAGACGTATCAATATCCCTTTAGAAGAAGGGAAAGATTACCATCATCTTTTGAATCTTTTTCTTTTAATACTTTAGTGCTCCTTAGAAGATAGGTTTGGTGGGTTTTTTTGATTTTGGGTTTGGTGTTTTGAACTGGTCAAGGTATCTCCAAAAATGAGAGCTAGGTGCTTTCTCTCCTTGTGCTAAGTTTACATATTTAGATGTCCAAATTTCTTATCACATGTTGCAGCACCACAAAACAGCAATGATCTATCACACTAGCTCTTGCTGATAGTTGAGTAGCTTTAGCTCATCACAGAGAACAAATGCCAAACTCTAAGGCCCATCAAATATGAAGACAATAGCTTCTATAGGTACCTAATATGAATCACATGATAGTTTTATATAGCATACTGCTGCTATGTCACTATGCCAACCAGAAATCAGCCTTGTTATTTCTTTAGCTGAAGATCCATTCTGTTACACAGATTCAGAGAGTGAGGCATAAAAGCCCACGTGCAATTTTTCAGGTTCAGTTTTAAGGTGAATCTAATGCAGAAGTGAAAAATACACCTTGGCAAGTACATGTCTTTCCTGAGAAAAGGAGGGAAGCAGGCTCACGATCCTCTCAGTGTTTCAGGAGACCAGTGCCCCAGAAAACTAAGACAGTGTCTCCCTCTTAGATTGCAAATTCTCTTGTGCAGCTCTTAATTTTCTGTAGGTGGGTGAATGTCTACCACGACAATCCAGACTAGTTAGGTTCTCAGTGTAGCCACAGTATCAGTGGAAAATAACAACAATCAACCAGCACCTCCGCTGTTCTAACATTTTCCTACTGTTTTGAGTTGGCCTCAGTAGGCAGGGATGTAATGCAGAGGAAAAGCACCTCAGAGCTAGAACTGAGGAGTGCTTGCCCACCAGGTGCCAGGTGGTGTAGCCCAGATTTCCTCCCACAGGAAAGGGATCTGCTGCCACTCAGGCATGTTGTATGACTTCCATGCAATAATAATCATAAATATACACTGCAGTATTGAAGGGGGCTGTAGCAACACCTGAGCCTGTAATATTATATAAAGACACATTACAGTGTTAGCTATTCATTTATGAAAATCACACTAACTGTATCCAAGCCCATTGCACTTACAGCTCTTGAGAATTCTGCCAGATACTAAAATTATTAAGCTAGTTGCTCCTATTAGAGTAATATAGATTTTCTTTTCCTTAATATACACCTTAAAAAATTAAAATATTTTGGACACACCTCCTCTAAAGAAAATCTCCAGTTTTGTTAAGGACTTGAGAGTTTTGGTTGAGAATCTGTTCCCTTACTGATCTGTCCAGTAACTGTACTAAAAATTTGAATCTGGGAGCAAAAAGGAGTTTTAATCTAGGTTTAACCCAAACTACTCCTATGATCTCAGCATACTTTGTTCAGCCAATACCTGTTAAAAAGTACTAATCTCCATTTTTTAAAAAAATGTATAAGGATTCATGCTATATATATATATTTTACAATAAAAGAAACAGTATTTTTTTTCCCCCTTGCTAATTCGTATTATCCTCTAATACAGTGTCCAAGTTAGCACTCAGGAACACTTTTTTTTTAGTCTTTAATTCTGGTTTAGGAAACCAATGGCTTGTCAGTGAAGAACCAGTGCCATCTTGGGGCCAAAAGCTGAAAGGAGGGGAAGTGTCCAAAACATTAAATACAGTCTGGGGATAATAGGAACCAGGGACAGGAAAAAAACAAACGGGGAAAAAACTCCAGCTAATGAAAGTAGTGTGAAGCAGAGTACAGAGACACACAAATCCTTGCCCAGAGGCAGCTGGGGCTCCACAGGGCTGCCCTGGTTTTAGGAATGGTGTGCAGGAGAGTTGGCCTCTGCCTGCTGACGCAGCCTCTGCTTCATGTCAGTGACACCTGCCCAATGCTCCCCCAAACCAGTCCCTCTGCAGGGCTGATTGACTGCGAGTGGGAATGCACAGGACCTGCTGTGTCCTCAGCAACATCCAGACATCATTCTCACTACGAATTCTTACTGTACACTGGAAGAGGATGCTTATAAAGAAACAGAGAAATGGCAAGCAGCTTTGGGATCACACTTCTGGAAAACTCTGACCTTTATTAAAGCTATTTTTTTATATTTCTGTTTATCATAGAATAATAAATCTGAATAAAATTTGAGGAAAAAACACCTTACATAGAAAAATGTATGCTTAGTGTCAGGCATGACAGCAGAAATTCGTTTCCACTCAGTACATTTGCTGAATAATTTGTCTTTGAACTCCCTCTGGTGGTATAAAGGGTTTGTAAGTAGAAAAAGATTTGGGAAGCATTTGTGGAGCCTCAAATAGCAATAAGTTGGTGGTTTGTGCTTCTTTTTCGTGCTTCCTAAAGATGACTATGAAAAAAGATGGGGAAAAAATATAAAACTTATGCAGAGTTTAATTAATTTTAATTTTACTTTGTAAAGCAGAAAAAGAGGTTGCCTTGTGTTGCAATTACGCTTTAAATTGGAAAAACAGCACAAATAACTTGCTCTATTGAGAGAGAAAATTTCTCTGTTGTCCACAGTGGAACTATTTTGAAGCAGAAAAAGGCCAAACAAGCCGAGGGGACTGGGGACCACTGTAACTGGGTTGGGCTTCTCTGCAAGATCCTTACTGACACTGGTGAGCAATTATCCCTCAGACAGGGTTAAGAACATAGTGATTTCTCTGTCATGACTGGGCCACTCATATAAGCAGCTGCTTACCAGAATGAGCAAAAAAATCACAGTCTCTTTTGATGCAAACTTGTCTCCTTTGCACATGGGAACATGCAGGGGTTTTGCCAGCTGCATGTTGTGCTGTGTGCGTAAGACAACGACGTCCATGTTAGACTAAAGGTTGGTCTGTCAAACTCAAGACTGTAAAACTGCTGTTTCATCTGCTGTCTGTGCTGGGTGAATAAAAGATCCTTTTTTCTCTTCGATTAATTAGCAATTAATTTAATTACATTTTAAGATTTTAAGATTTTGGATGTCATGCCATTGAATGGGGCCTCATGGGAGTAGTCTCTGGAAAAGGAATGTTTACTGTATTTCCAGGCTCTGAAAATTCCAGAACTTCTGAACTCATAGGGGAAAACTCCACCTGCTCAAATATAACTAGGCAAAATTAGTGTATTCTTAATTTAAGATAAAGTCCTTATGACCAAAATATTACTGAAAATATTAGGCCTAATATAGAGTATTAATCTTCTTTAGAAATGGGAGTACTTATTTTGGCAAAGTACAAGAAAACTGTGGAAGATTTTGGTCACAAATGTTCTATTAGCTAAAAAAAGGATCTTTTTAATTGATTAAAAGGAGCAGGAACTTGAAACATTCTGGAATTGGAAATGAAGGAGTGGTGGTCAAATTCAGCTTTGGGTTTGGGGTAGCTGGCTCAGGAATAGCCGGGGAAATGTGCTGTTGCTGGGAACATATGCAGGGTGATTTTAAAACACAGTTTATACAAAACTCCTGGTCCTGAAGGAATACCTGTTTGCCACACATCTTTAACCAGAGCTCCCAGGATGTGTCTGAGCCACCCAGGGACACACGGGTTGAAGTCACACACGGTGTTGCTCTCTGGGTCTCTGTAGCTTGCTATACAGAGACTACAGGGAGATGCTCATGAAAATCAGTGCATGTCTTTTAGAAGTCAAGGCATTGGGAAGATTTGGTGCTGACAGTCTGTCACAAGCTGGAGGCCTGCTTCTGTCTAATCACAACTTGTTGGCATGTGGGAAGCGCAATACTTACTTAAACAGAAAAAAATGACACTGCTCTCTCCTGCCTTGACTTATGAGGCTTTACTGCAATCAAATCAGCAAACACCTGTTGTCATCCTTTGTGTTTATCCAAGGCTCACACCCTCCTGGGTCCCAGAACATTTCCTATCCCTGCTTTCTGCAGAGCAAGGCATCAGGCTTTATACAGGTGTATACTCCTTGTAGTCTGACTAAGCACAGTCCTGAGAATACAGGATGTGTCTACTCCTTCCGCCTTGTTCCCCACCCAGAATCCCCCCCCTCGCACCCAAAATTTGCTGCATGCGTTTACGCTGTGGCCAACAGTTCAAAATGCTGAATTTAACGCCAGTCAGGGTGGTACAAGCAGAGGGGAAGGATGAGGCACAAGAAGCCAGAAAATTTAATTCTCTTCTATTTATTTATATAATCTGGTTTTCTATTTTCCCTGCTTTCTCTCTGGAAGTCTATATCAAATATCTGCAATATCAGTTGTAAGTTATAGTTTTGCTGTGGAGAAAATGGATTCATTTTTATTTTACTCATTTTCATTTGTATAAAATACCTCCACATAAAAAAACTTCCTTACAGAAACTCTACTATCTCACAATGTGACACTGTTAAATTTCATTATAGCTGGTTAAACATGGGCTGAACAGGAGCATAAATTCCTCCTCCAGAAAAAAAAAAAAAAGCTTAAGGGGATCAAATTTATTTTTGTATTATCACCTGTTGCTGCTCTGGGGGCTGAAGTTTAGCTTCTACACAACAAAAAGTCATCCTTGCTGACCAGCAGTATTGAAAATTGAACCTCTCCCTCTCCTCTGAATGATAGTTTGGGTCACATTTAGGCTCCCCCAGAATGTTCTGTCTCCCAAACCAAAAGGGCATACTCTGAAAGAAGAACTAAGTATTTTGTTTTCATACTGAAGCTCTGCAAGATGCAAGGGGGCCTTACTTAACGCTCGGGACCCTCCCCAGGCTCTCCAGGCTCAACTTCCTCCTCCAAGTGGATGTCAGTCTGCAATGCCTACAGTGGGATAGGCTCCCAGACATGTCAGAGGCACTGCAGGCAGCACAGCTGTGCAAGGTGGGGTCTGCCCAGTGCATGAAATTGAGCTGAGCACCCCTGTCAGAGCTGGGCATTGCTCAAGCCTCAGCCTGCTCTGTGACCAGCAACCCTGGGAAAACTCCAGGCTTTTGGAGAAACAGTGAATTCTTCTCAAATGTTCACCCTACTGTGAAGAATAGGCAAGATGTGGCTTCAGAATGAGAAGGAATTTAGGGAAGGATAATGCTAACCACAGGTGATATTCTGTTTTTATTTTTATGATTCTACTAGAAAAAAGACAAGCAGTCAAAGATACTTTGAAGTGAAATTTGCTAATAGATAATTCTTCTCATATTTTCCCCTTTGGAAAACCAAAAAATGAGCATGGGGAAGACAGTGAAATGAAACCCTAACTAAGAGGAAAGGCATATTTTAAAATGCATTCTTATTTCCTGAGTTATAGAAAGATTTTTAAAGAACCCTCTCCACACTGATCTAGAATACAAAGTTGTTTTTTTTATTTAAAAACTTGAACCAGGCTAGATTGTTCAGGAACAGTTAAAATTTTATCTAGTTTTGATACATTTGATAAAAAAATTTTTGTTTTATCAAAACTAGATAAAAATGGAATACAGATCAGACTGTTCTTAAAACTTACCATTACCATCAGTCAGCATCTTAGAGATGTGTTTGATATATAGGTACAGAGTAGGTTTTTCAGAAGCTCAACAAAGCTACCAAAGTTTCAATAATATTTCTGGGGTAAAAAGAAGCCCTGGCAGGTGATGAGAGAAATGTAACTGCTTGGCAGCATGACCAAAGCACTTAGGTGGTCACTATCACAAGCAATGTTCAAATCTGTGCCACTAAGGTCACTGTTTGACAGACAATTTTATTTCACTGGCATTCACTGGTTTGCAGGGAAAGGTCACCACCAGCAAGGGCACAATGATGCTGAAAACGTCTTTTCTGAGAATAACCTGCTTACTTTTTAAACTGTATGCAGTCCTTAAGCAAATAATGTGGTGAACATGATGACTAAAGAACACAAGAGAGCAGGTGTGTGTAGCAGCAGCCTAGACAAAGATTTTGCCACTTGGCCCATACAGACTAAATTCTTTCTCCGTGGCAAGTGACTGACCACCAGGCAGCTGGTGGGAAAAGCTAACTGCCTTTTGTTTCAGGAAGAAAGTTAAAGTGTGGGACACTGGTTCTTGAAGCACATTTTTTTCTGTGTGGTGTAGAAATGGGTACTCCACACCTTTTGGGCTTGCTCTTCCAAAGGCCAGCTCCTTTGTCTGATGGAAGTCAAATCATACACCCTGCAATGAAGCAACAACGCTGTCATTCCCAAAGGAGTCCTTCCATTTCCATAACAGCCAGACTGGGTGCTGAACTTAGCACTGACTGTCTCAGAGAATATTAATGTCTTATAAGGAGAAATGATTTATTGTCAACCCAGTTATATGTTATTATAAAGTATCAGGCATGCATAATTGCTAAAATTTGCAAGTAGAATTTTTATTTGGAGTTTCTGTGGAAGGATTTGGCAAAAGAAAGTTTCCACATGCCTATGGCAGAACTTTAGACTGCAGCAGTTAGAAAGGACCTGGTTCAAAGCCCCCCAGGAGTAACCTGCAAACTTGAGCATGTGCTACACAAACCCTTATGCACCTCCTGAAACCCAATGCGATTCCTTAGACACATTTCCCCATCTCTCTGTATTCAGTGGAGGGGAAAATATCCAACAAAAACTGTGTTACACTGATTTAACATCTGTTGCAAGGAAGTTCAGTGAAGACCTCTAAGATGAGAAATGTTAAGTGATTGCAAATATTTTCTCAGTCTGCAACATTTTTGTAGTTTTCCTGAGAGGCCTAAAAGAGGAGATGAGACAGAAGGAAAAAACCTCCTCATACAGTGTTTGGAGATGTGAATTCTGGTGAAACTTTCATTCACCTTCTCTCTCCTGCTTCAGGTAATATTAACCCATTTTGGGGTATTTTTTTAAATTTTATTTCGCATCTCCTTCTTAAGAGAAATATTAATAAATCTTACCAAAAAAGTGGAATACAAGTATGCCAGGGATAGATTAAAAGTAGCCTAACCACTGCATGTCATTTGTGATTTCCAAGGGAAGAAGTCAGAATATTCCCCATGTTTCAGAAGGATCTTTTCAAACCCATAAAAGTACTCTTTCTGAAGGTGATACCTTCTGATTCTGTTTTCTAGGACCAGAAACTAAACATCTGTAAGTGCAACAGCCCATAAACACATGACAAATAATAAAGTAATCACCACTTCCATTATAAACAAAAGTTGCATTTTTTGCAAAATACAATGACCAAGAGCACTATTCAGCTGTTTTCTGCAGCAAGTGGCTCCAAACCCAGATCTGTGAATTTTATTCACTAAGGAGGGCTTGCTCTTTTTTTCTTAAATCCAGACTGATATCTCTCTTACATGTTATAATGGATTTTGACTACCTTATCTCAGTCCCCTGTAAAATGAAATGAGCTCAATACCTTGGTTTATTCCTTACCCTTGGGAGTTGTGCCTTTTCAATATTGCTAAGTTTGCAAGACTTTGGGTAAGCAGGTCCTGTAGGTAGGAAAGAGGCTGAGGAATCATTAAGCAAGACAATTGGTAACACACTTTTACTGAGCTTTACAAATCACTGGTGACTGAGACATTTGTGTGTCTTGAGTTCACAAAACAATGCCTTTAAAAATGGAAAAGGGACCTGTGGCAGCTCCAAACCTAGGTCAGAAAGCACATTAGAGAGAAGGAATTTAAAAAACCCAACAATTAACTAACTAACCAAAAAACAGAGCAATGAAAGTGCTAAGGAACTGAGTGCAGGACAATTGAGAAAGATGCACCTGGCCCCAGTTTGTGTCTTGGGTAGTGAGACAAACTGAAGCCCTGTGGGCCATCACAAGGAGACTGGAGAGAAAGCACTCTCTGGGCTGGAATCACTCCAGAAGAAGCAGGTGACTATGAGAGGGACACAGGACAGAGGGTTGGGTTGGCTTTATGAAGTGGATCTGCTGTCTATCAGTTTGCGAAAGCTTCTGCTGAAACTGTCATCCAGAAAGGCATACAGGAAAGGGTTGAAGCAGCTGTTGGCATAGTTTAGGCTGGTGATGAAGTAGGAAATCCCAGTGACGAGTGGAGTTTGTGGGATGTCCATGATGAGGGCCACCACTGCGCTAGGGTGAAAGGGCGTCCAGCAGAACAGGCACACAGCCAGGATAACAACCACCATCACTGTCACCTTTTTTTTGGCTTTGTCCAGGGCTTTTGCATTGCAGTGGAGCTGCACATGTCTCAGTCTGCACAGCATGGTGGTGTAGAGGGTGCAGATGGTGGACACTGGGATGACAAAGCCTAAAATAAGGGTGTAGATCTGACTGCCTTTCCACCAGACACTCTCGGGGTGGGGGAACACGAAGACGCACTGGGAGCTCCCCTGCTCCTTGTGTATCTTAGCAAAGACACTGAAGGGCAGGATGACGACAGTGATGAAGGACCAGATGCGGAGGCTCACAGTCTTGGATGCTTGGTAGGTGCACTAGGACATCTTTCTGGACTTGGTGGTGGCCACCACAATGAGGTAGTGGTCAACGCTCATGACAGTGAGGAAGTAGGTGCTGGAGAAGGTGTTGTATTGGTCTATGGAGATGATGAGCTTGCATGAACTCTCCGAAAGGCCACTGCAGGAGCAGGTGGTCAGCAATATTGATGGGCAGCACCAAGGTAAAGAGCTCATCAGCAATGGCCAGGTTGAGGATGAAGATGTTGGTTACTGTTTTCATCTTTGGTGCTTTTTTTACATAAAGGACAGCAGTGTTGCCTGTCAGTGCCACGGCACAGATGACTGAGTAGATGACAGGCACTGTGATGTAGTACCTGGGGCTAAGTGGAGGAGTGGACATATTCAGACCCCCATGTCCTCTCCCAGTGCAGTCTGCACACGAGGAACTAATTTCAGGGAGGGAGGAATTCTCCATGGTCATGGGAGAGGATGGCTAGGGTTAGTGGAGGTGAGTATGACCTGGAAATGGGGAAAAATAGGTGAGACCTCAGCTCTTTGCAAGGCTGTCTCCCCTGGCACAACCAAATGCCAAAATCTCACATAAGCTGCCCACTGCCACCCTGATGGGAGCAAAGGAAGATTACCAATGGCTTAGCCAGTAGCCAAGTGTCCCAGCAGCAGTCCCTTCCCTCCTCCCGCACAGATGAGTGCCGTGCAGGGTCAGCGCTCGGCCTCGGGCTCCCCCGAAGTGACCAGCCATCCCAGGGTGACCATCCCTGGGAGACCAGAGGTCCGACCCGGTCGCCTTCCACGCCGACGCTCGGCGGCGCCTCTGGGTCGGGGGTGCGCTGGCCGCGGGAGTTCTGCCCCCGGGGGGAGCCGGTGTCCTCGGTATGCTCCTCAAAAAGCAAAACGCACCCCCTTTCCAGCTGGACAGAGCTCTTTGAAAGGGGAGCAAGGATGCACTGACCTCTTCCGGCCCGGCTGCGGCGGTGCGGCTCCCGGAGCGGCGGGATGCGGTGCTTGGGTCCGTGCGGGAGGGATGTGCCGGTGCCGCTCCTTTGCTGGATCCTGAGAGTTACAGCCGTGTCCCTCTCGATCTGGGCAGCAACAGACAGGTAACGCGAACAGCAGAGAGGATGGTTTAAAAGTCGGAAGTTGGAGCGCTGGAAAGAGATTTTTGCCATTACCTGAAGTCTCATCTCTTCCCGAGGTCTGTCAGTGCAGCAACGGGGAGAAAACTCCCAGCTGCAGGTGGCGTCTGCCGGTCGTGCTGGCTCTGAGAGCTCAGTGTTAGCGCCTGCCTGGCCCCGGGACTGTCCCGGCGCGGGGCGTGGGCAGCGTGATGCTGTACATCAGGCTCTGAGCAACATGATCGAGTTGAAGATGCCC
>VZRQ01008079.1:573608-640752 GCA_013397975.1 Machaerirhynchus nigripectus | reverse complement strand
GGGAAGGTTGGACAAGATGTTTAAAGTTCCCTTCTGACCAAAACTAATCTATGAATCTGGACTCTTGCCAGGAAAAGGCATTTTTTCAAGGGATGTGCGTAGCAAACAGAGGCAGGTTGGATGAACAGTAGTCCCCCATGCCTCTGCCTGACACTTCGACTCCTTCATGCTGTGCCAGCAATAAACTGGACTACAACCCTGGGAAGGCAATCTTTTTTAAGAGGGTAATTCAGAGTTCCTGATTATCGTGAGTTTTTTTCAAAAAGTACATGGTATAAAATCTATCTAAATTTAGTTTCATTTTTGTTGCCTTTTCAATGGGAGAATTCTATGGGTATGTAATACATTTGGCAAAATTTTTACACCTCTAAAATCAGAAGTGTAAACCACTTTTTTCTTTTCTTTTTTTTTTGTTTTTGATGCTACAAGCAGTACCGACCACATTAATTATCAATAATTACTAAAATAATTGCTAATAATGTAATACATGCATCTTTTGGCAAACTGGCATAACTGTTTATTATCTGTAAGCTAATACCATGGAGAGAGACAAACACAGCCTGGCTCTGATTCTCCCATATTCTGATGCATAATTACCTAGATCAGCAGGATATCTCAGATCTTAAAACCCAAGCAAATAAATTATTAAGTAAATACATGAAAAAGGACAAGTAAGTACCTTTGCTTCATTGTGACTATGATTTTTTGTAGCTGCCTTATTTTATTTCATATTACTTGGTACATTGTATCTTTTCTGATACTTCACCATACAGAGTACACTCTCTTCTCTGTGATTCTTGACTTCCTTTATAGAAATATTCGAGAAGAAAAGGTGTTCACGCTCTTGTGTGCTCCCATGAGAATGACACAAATACTATGCTGCAGGCTCCTCATGGGGTTTTGCTTCCCTTTTCTGCCTGTAGTTTCACAATCCAAGTCATGAAAATGTCACCTTTGCTATGGGTTTTATTAGAAGCTAGCATTTGAGTCAGGTTTTGTGACCTAAAGTCTCAGGCACAGTAGTTGTAAAGTGAATATAGCTTTGGAAACTCAACCTGCTTATCCCCACGCTGCAGCAGCAGTATGACAAAGGTGCCCATCCTGCTGAGTTCCGAGAAGGTTCTTGGGGAATTCTACCATACCGGTGCTTTGTAGGCACTTTCTTGGTAACATGCAAGTGCTGGAGGCAACCTCACCTAAGTGTGTGCAGAACTTTTATCACAATGCTTGTGCCATGGTGGTTATACCCAGCCCCTTCCTTTCAGTTTATCATTGGCTGAACTGGGAACCTTCTTCTCCCCAGAGAAAGGTCCCCTAACTTTAGCAATAACTTTTTTCCATGGAGTGAATGTCTTGGTTTTATTTTTGACTGTGCCAGGTTAAAAAATGCAATTCTAATAGAAATCTGGCTTGGGGAAATCTGAGTTTTTCCTCTCTCCTGGTAGCTGAAGAAATAGATTCTGGGCCTAACAAATGTCTGATGCTTTTTATGTGGACTGCTGTTATTACTCAGGGAATTGTAGCTGTCTGTACAGCACACCTATAGACAATTTGCCTCTACTATCAAGTGTTCAGTGCTGATATTGATGTAATGTTTGAAGGCATCACAAGATATCAGGTCTCATACACAGACCTCAAAGTAATTATTTTCCCCTTTTACAATATCAGTTTCCCAGAAAGGCAGTCAAAGTCAAATTTATAAATTTACAGCTGACTGCCATAAACTTAGGAATTACATTTTTGTGTGGATATGTCCAAGCCACCGCATGTATCTCAATGTCTCAGCAGGTGCACAGACCATCTTCCATTCAGCTGAAAGCAAAGAGAAATGAGAAGTGTCACGAATAACCTGATACCTTCTATGAGGTGAGACTGTCAGGATTGGAAAGCTTAGACTGACAACCACAGCAGCTTCTCTAGGAGCCATTAAAACCATAGGCCAAATCCAGCTCTTGGCCAATTAACTATGACCTCATTACCTCTGGTGGAACTGTGCCTGCTGACAAAGTTGTATCAGGTGTCATTTGGCATGTTCACAGCATATGAGAAGATACTGATTTGTAATCATCATCTGTGCATGCAGAATATCTCTGACTGTGTTTCCTTCTGAATACTTTAAGCAGTTTATGCTGTCCAAGTTGGGAAAGTCATATGTCATTTTCTTTGAGCAGTTTAAATCATAATTGGTTCTTTGCTGTATTTCAGTATCATTATCTGGTGACCTAGATGACCAACAAAGGAGAAAATGACTTCATGACTTGCCACTAAGAGCTGAGTTTTTGTCATAATGAGCCCACAGGCCTTGTTCCTTCTCCGTTCAATTGTTCCATATCTGAATTTTAGAATATATCCTTCTCTCCTGTGGGCTAAATGCATGTGAGAGAGATCCATTTTAGTGGTGAACTGGGTCAGTTTTGAAGAACTTCCATCATTTCAGGTGGGGAAAAAGGCACCACATAATTCCTTTTGCAGGAGTGCCTCATCAATCAGTACAGAAAATAGCTCAGTGGTGGGGCTAGGGTGCAGCTTCTGCAATGCACTCATTTTCTACCTTTGGCACTGACTTATTTGCCAACACAATGTGCAGATGTGGAGGTGTTCAAAAATTTTTAAGTGAGAGGCTCCTTCTGTGACTGCTGCCCTTGAGGGAGAAAAGATGTTGGATTAATAGATCTATTTATTAGGTGGAAAGGACTAAACTTGCCAGGTGACATCAAGATCAGACTTCTCTATAGCAGTCTTCACAAATCCTATCAATCTTCAATCTTGCACGATTTTTTTCAAAAAGCATCCAGTGGTGGCAGAACTACAGCCTCTCCAGATAATTTGCTCTATAAAACCTATTTTTCAAACCCTAACCTTTTGTTTTTATTGTAAATCCTTTGGTTATTTTCCTGTCCCAAATGGAAGCTCAGAACAGAACATTTTCTGTCCGCTGTGATGACCTTTTCCATGTGTGAACACTGCAATGTCTTTTCTCTAGAGCTGACAAACCGAGTTCTTACTATTTTTCCTTCTGCCTCATCTGTTCGAGATCACAGGAGCAGTTATTTCCATTCAGTCTATGGTTGGGGTGTTTTTTGTGGTGTGTTCTATTGGGGTTTTTTGGTATTTATTATATGTCCTTTGTTCATGATAGTATAAAAGCAAAGGTTCGCATCAGTAAACAAGGCCTGTGGCAAAGCTTCAGGTTGTTTTGATTTAGGCAGGGTTGGCAGGCTTCTGCTAACTCCATATTTGGAGAAATAAAGAGTCCTGTGAGGCAGGACTGGAGAACTGGGAAGCTGTTATGGGAGGACATGTACACGGTGTCTTTTGCGCTGCTTTACTCAGCAGGGAATCAGCCTGTGTCTATCACATCTTACTGGTTTCACTTCAATATCACCCCAGTAAGATGAGCTTGTGTCCCACAGAGTGAACTAATCTCTCTGGCCTGTGCTCCCCACAGCTGCAGCTGTGGGAGCAGCTGAGTTCTGGCACTGCATCAGCATGAATAAGTGTTAGACCTCAGTGTGCTGGAAGGGCACGCAGGTGGTGAGCAGCTGAACCGTGCAGGCCTTAGAAATAAATTCTGAGCTTTTTAAAAACATGACTGATACCAGTGAGCTTTTTTAAAACAAAAGAAAACCAAACAGCTTGTTCTAAACTCAAGTGTGTGTGTATATACATATGTGTGTGTGTGTGTGTGTGTGTCTGTAGTTATTTAGTGCAATATGAGTGAAGTATAACCAGGGGAACTGAAGAGAAGCAAAAGTAGTAGCTGAATAATAATAAATAAAAAATCCAACAAAAAACCCTATGTGCATGTTTTTGTTGTCTGCAGTGTTTGTGGTTTTTGGTAATAAAAAATTCACCGAACTTCAATGTATTCCTCACATATCTTGGTCTTTGTTTTCTGTTTGTGAAAGAGAATGTCCTGCCTCATCAGTCTGATGAACTTAGCAATTCTTTTAAATCCGTTCATTTCAATAGGTTCTTACGAACTTATTGATGGGCTTATATTAGACACTGTGCTTGCTGTAGTGGGAATTAGTTCCACAAATTCCTCACTGACTTTGCTATTTTAACATGAGAATTGGAAAGGCATTTAAATTGTCAGGGAAAAGGAATCCACTTGCGAGACAAAAAATTAGCGACAGAACAGAAGTTACTGCAATGCAAAATGCAGCTGTCCAAACCTGATCAAAACCTCTGAAAGACCTGAGTGCTCTTCAGCAAAATGATGAAATAGAAATGTCTGCTTTTTATCTTCCTTATTAAGGTCGCTAATTTATGGAAATACTTTTCTCCAAGGCAGATCTTTAGTGAAAACTCAACAAAACTGTAAGATATTTAAGATCCTCTGTACAAGCTCCAAAAAACTTGTTCAAATTTTTAGCTTTGCCATAGTGAGACATCAGAGCCAATCCTAACTCCTACTGTTTTCAGCACACAATGAAGGCTCCCCAGGCAAGCTCTCCAACATTTAAAGAACATTGTTGGGCACAATGAGGTTTCTTCTTATGTACCTAGTCTGTCATGATGAATCTCTCCTCCTCCTACCTGATGGAAACACAGTCAGATGACTTTGCTTATTCCTTCTGTCAGACTTGTCATTGCATGGAAACTCGCACTCTTAAACTGTTTTTCATCTGCAGCTGCTTTTCTTAGCTCACTATTAAAGCTCTCAGATTATAGGACTGAATTAGTACGTAACTGTCACATAACCTTTGTAATTCTCCTAAGAAGAATTTTGTGACTGAAATGTGGCAGCTATTTAGTAAAATTAGTCCAGAAAGGTGATAAACTTGTTAAGATTAATCAGCAATTGCTGAAATGCAGTTCAGTAATTGATAGCATACCAGATCTTCTTTCTCAACATGCTGTTTAAACTTCCATAGCATGCACTTTGATTTGTCTGATATTATTCATAGCTGGTATTTTCAGTCTAGAGTTTCACATACGTCTTCTTGATCTTTATATTGGTTTTTATTCCAAGCATGTCTATATTAACTGAGAGTATAATGAGGCATAAGGACCAACAAAGTCAGTACATTGTATTAATGAAACCGATGTAGTGTGTCTTGGATTCATCTTTTAAAAAGCAGTCTGTGAAAGTGAGGGTAAGAGGTAGTAAAATCTCCAGCTGTTAACCTTGGAATGATGATCAAACATAGAGAATGGGCCATCCTCTTATACATGGGCGTTACTACTGAAAAGATTGTTCTAAGTTAATAAGTCATAGAAAGGAGCAAGAAAACGTGGGAGAAACCTCAGGTTCAAGAACAAAGACAAGGCATCAAAGAATACATTCAATGTAACCTTCACAATATTTTGAATTTAATTTTATTTATACAATTATAACAAATTTTCTCAAATAAAAAAAAAGTTGTTTGGGCTAGAATGGGAAAAAAATCCATTTTTGTATATGTAAAGCATGCTAGAAAGGATAAATAGAATTTTGATACATCAAAATGATATATGACAAGTGTGTCAAATGCAAATATTGAGCCAGAGCGGGGAGGGGAAGTTCTGTTTTTAGTAGGAGTACTAAATTGGGAAATACCCTTCCCAAACCACAACGTTATGGAGCGAAGTACTAATGTGGCTGCTGTTATTGAGCTTGTCCAAGTATTTTGGAAACAGTTCTGATCTTAGGTTTTTCACCTGTGTAAGCCCCATGTTTCTGTACTTGCTGCATTTAATATCTGTTTTCTTGATGACTCCCCAGGCAGTCCAGTAGGTGCCAGCTTACACCCTCTCTCTGGGTTTGCTGTTCCAAGCATGGCATTTGAACTTCCTGTGGGACAATCACAGCTGTCTATGAGGAAAGCCCTTCATTCAAACGATCCAGAAACTACCCCTAAATAGTGTGTTCCACTTTATACAGGGAAGATTGCATGGATGTCCATACAGTCCTAAGAAGTGGTGTGTCATCTCAAGGTTCGCAGTGTGGTGATGCTGCCTGCAGCAGGAAAGCCAGCCTGGGAGGTCTGCAAGCTTCTCTCTTTTGTCCCTGTCTGTCCTGCAACCATTTATCATTTGGTTTTCAAGTGAGTGACATTTCCCACAGGTTCCCACCAATGAGCTACATCATCTTTAAAGGCAAGACATCTAAATTAAGCCTTTGGCAGCTGTGGTGCCCAACTGCACACTAAAGCAGAGCTGTTGTTGAGCCTTTGCTCTTGACCATTGGCTTGCTGCATTAAACATGACATAGGAGTAGGAAGACACCAGTACTTCATATCTGAGTAAGTAATTTTGCAGGAGAACAATTTTGTTACGGCAGATATTTATTTAAGAAATAGTGCAAATAATTAATCATATCTTTTAAATATAAACATGACAAGGAGATTTAAATGGGAAAATACCATCAATGGGACTGCTTGGGGCTGAAGGCAAAGAAAAGCTTCCTGCTGCCAGAAAAGCTTGTTGAAATAAAAATCAGGGAGCTGGGCAGAGTAGCAAATACCGATTATTAGATATAATGATGAAACGACATGGTGTGGGTTTTTTTCTTTACAATATCTATCAGACCAAAGTTATCAGTCTCAGAGAGTCAGGTTTTCCTTCATACCTTTTCCACCCCACTGCTCTCCCTTTAGTTAAGTGTTCAAAAAAATACTTCCAAGCTTTTTTTAGTCTGTGAACCACCAACATCTGGCACTTCGTAAGTTGTTTTGTTCCCTCTCCAGAGGCAAAGACAGTCATCTGTGCTGGGGCAAAGCCAGCCTTGGTCTTGGGGCTGCTGCTTAGCTTTCATGTCCCTTAACCATGATGTGTTTATCACCACATTCAGGCTACGAAGAGCTTCCCCAGAATGAGGAACACTGTCAGAAAGCCCAAGCTATTCAAATCGTCACAAAGAATGAAGAATAAGCCTGTGTACTTCTAAAGCAATGCTCTGGCAATACAATGTAGGAGAGGAAGACAAAAAGCTCTTGTAGCCTTTTATCAAGAAAACCAACCCCAGAGATGCTTAAAAGCAACGCATAAAAGCATAAAATTTCTTTTATGAACCACCCTCCAAAGTAAAATAAAATTTAAAAGAAACACCAACTCCCCCAAAACAAACAAACAAACAAACAAGAAATCTCCCAAAAACCCCCAATTCATAGGCAGAGAGGACTGGAAAAAAACTGGAAGAGGTCTATGAAATAAGTTATCACATACAGTCTAATTTCTGTGGGATGGGAAAGACAAAAGGTAGACTTTGTAAAAGACACCTACTGAGAAATCATTTAAAGAGTGAAATAAATGAAGAAGCAGCATCTACATCTTCCACAAATGTAAAATAGGAAAATAAGCAAGGAAGAAAACCATGCTGCTTTTATACCTATATAGGGGGACTTATATAAAGATATAGTCCCCATTTCCTCCCTAGCTTACTGCTTAGAAGCTGGCTGATGAATGATTTCTGTATGTGAGCTGAAATGCAAGACCTTTCTGGCACTTCACTCAGAAAACGAAAATCATTTCTTCTTCATGTTACCTTTAAACTTTGTGCCATGCAAATAACAAGCACAATACTTGTTGTTTCATGCTTTGTTTGTGCATGCAGTGTTGATTACCTATGTTTCCAGGACTCTGAGGTTTTGGAATACTATTACCTATTTTGTGATGAGTACACTTGACTGAAAAGTTTTTGTTGCTTCTTGACTGTAATTGTTTTCTGCCTGTGGCTTCGGCCTGGCATTGGTAAGTTTGATTGCTCTGGTAAGTGACTCATTTGCAGCCTGAGGCCACTTTGTAACTAGGCTTACATTAGTTTTCACCTCTTTGACCAGTTCTAGGTCTATGCCAAGCCTAGACACAGACTATTATTCTTCAGTTTGCGTTATATTCACAGGAACACTGTCATTCTCAGCTGCTGGGGGCTAGGCCAACACAGCCTTGTGTGCGTGACAATGGGTTTAGGTAAACTGTGGTTTATATGGGATACTTTATTCCAACCTGCTCTTGTTCCCACCGTGTGTAAACACAGAGCAACATGCTTGCTGATGGACTAAGATACCCAAATTGCCAGCTGGATTGCCCCAGCCTAGGAACACTCCTATCCCCTCTGTCCTGGGACATAACCTGTACTATCATTTGAGCAACACGGAAAGTGTCCCTGCCCAAACCAAGGGGGTTGGAACTAGGTGATCCTTAAGGTCCCTTCCAACATAAACCATTCTATAATTCTGTGATTAATTTTAAGTTGTGTTTCTTCTTGTGTCGCTTGTTTCAATGTTTAAATAAAAATTTTCAAGGTAGAGTGGAGAGGCTTGCAGTTAATCATGAAAGCTAAAATAATGTAGAGAGCCAGAGGAGTAGATTTGGACCATTAGCATTTCTCACAGACAGCTTGAAGAGGAGGACCTGCCTCAGTGCCCCAGTCAACCTCTTGATACAGAACAGGAGTATGTTCAACCTGTATGCTGCCCTTTCTGCTGATAGCTCTTTTTATAGGATGAGGAATGAGACAGCTCAAGTACTTCCATCTCTAATCATGGTAGCACTAACACAGATGGAGTTTCCCAAAATAGTTTGTTTTTTTCTTTCTCTCTTAGTAAAAAAATGAGAAATTCATGACATCCTTAACTCAATCTGGGTAGCACCAGGCAGCCAGGAATTCTTCTGGGAAGAATATCTCAGTGCTAGCAAGCAAAGATTTGATTTAAATCTGTCCTTAGGACCCATAATGTTGCCAGTCAGTATAAAGAGGCAGAAAAGTCAGGCTTGTGGCCAAGACTGTGAAAAATGGGTACAGCATTAAGTATTCTGACTTGCAGTAAAACCCAGCATCCCGCTATTTCTGCCTCATATTAAATACTCAGGTATTGAATACTCCATTTTCCCCCCTAAGTGCTAAAATACAAAACTTTAAATTGCAAAATGCAGTAATTAGCATGCAAGCAAAACTAATTTGGGATATGCAGTGTGTAATTTTTGAGTTTTCATGAGGAAAATGAACTGTTACCTGGAATTATTTTTAGTTTTCAGACACTGAGGCCAGTAGGAATGAACAGTGAGCATCCTTAATGCTAAATCCTGTCTCCAAATCATTGGCTTGAGGAGTGCTGCCCACTAAGAATGGTCCTTGGCCTGTCCTGAGCAGTGCCAGGGAATTGCTTTGGAAAAGTGGCTGGCCAAAGTGGACAACACATCAGGGAAAGTTTATAATGAGGCATCACATCAGGGAAAAATCAGATTGAAAAAATAATGTTCACGGTGGAAATATTTCACCTTCTAAAAGGAATAATTAATTTTGGTGAGATTGCTGTTTTCCTGGGTGCTGTTTAGCTTACATGTGTGCATGTTTGTGGAGCCAAGGGCCTGGAGTCAATGTCTGTCAGCAATGAACCCAAGTGAGAAATCTGACAGTTCTGTCTCTTTGCCAGCCGAACTTTTTCCTTGCAAATACTCATCTATTTCAGTCACAGGAAGTGGGACTCTTGTATGCCTGGAATATGTCCACATCATCTTTTAGCATTGTAAAGTAGGTAACATTAACTTTTCTTTCCTTTTTCTATAATGAACAGCATAATAACTATATTACTCCAGAGCTCATCAATGATGCATTGTTTAGCCAACTGCAATAGCAGAAGTTTTTTGAGGTTACTTGAGAATGCTTATGTGAACAGCTTAAAAACAGCTTGAAAATTGTATAGGGAGTAGCTAATGGGAGCAGCTTGAACTCAGAAGACCCAGGCTGGTCACAGTGTGGGAAGCAGTTGGGATTGTGGAAGAGCTGGTCTGGAAGTTTTCTCATTGCAAAAGCATCTGTTCACACCTTTTTTTTGGTTGCAAATGAACCAAGTTGAAGGCAGAAGAGGTGCCAGAGTGTCTCAGAGTGGGAGGTGGAGATATGGGTCAGGGAGGAACATGACTGAGAAGGAAGGAGTATTTGTTCCCGGTCCTTCTCTCCAACATGTCCATGGCTGTTCTTGGTCTCACCTTCTTAACCTGCTGTATGAAACTGAGATCAAAAGTCAGTGGGAACAGAAGCTGGGTTTCTCTGTGAATCTGAGCTCCTTGGAAATGCTCCCTTCACTCTGACAGTCCTGGAAATCTGCTTATCTTCCTTTCTGGTTCTCATTTTAGCACTTTCTTTTTTTTCCATGTGTTTTCATGTGTTCCGTGTTACCAAGTCTCAAGTTTTTACATAATTTCTAAAACTGCTTCAGCCCCCTCCAAGTGATCCTAAGAAGGATGTTCCCTACTCCATGCCCACAACATTCCCATAAGAAACTTCCTGTTTTCTCTGCCTGCTAATTCTAACCAGTAAGATATAATTACAGTCTTTGAGAATTCACCAGGAGAATAAAAAAACCTTAAAAACCTCTCAGATTTGTCTCACCACAGGTGAAAGGATATATTCATAAATATTAAAAAAAAAAATTACCTTATTTCTACCACTTTTCAGCCATGTTTCCAGTGAGACAGAGTTTCACAGGCATGCTCAGCTCTCAGTTCTGATGGAATTTGATATGAAAATTCATGAAGAAGCCCTTGGTTGCTGTGTAACTTTGGAGAAATGGAAACAATACACTGCCCAGAAGGGCTGCTATGTTGGCATGGCTGGTGGCCAGCACAGTGAGTGTCAGTGCTCTGATGCTGCAGGCTGTGGTAATGCAGGCAAGACTCGTGGCTTTGCACAGGTGCTGATAACTGAGGGCCTGTCCCACAGAGCTACTCCTCAAATGGTATCCTGTGAACTCCAGGGGGTGAAGGAAGATGGCAGGGGACTTGGGTTAAGGCATGGAGGGAAAACAGGGAATGTGTTCAGTTTAGCTGAAGCTGGGGATTTATTCTTAGAATAAATTAGGTCTTAGGGGAAATTAGGCTAAGGAGGTAAATGCCGAGAGGTTTCTTCATTCCAAGATTACGTCGTTTTTCATGGTCAGGATGCCAGTTCTCAAGGAATCTTCAAAAAGTATTGCTACTTGACATGTCCATGGGGGCATCAAATGTATCACACAGAAGC
This sequence comes from Machaerirhynchus nigripectus, assembly GCA_013397975.1. Lineage (NCBI taxonomy): Eukaryota > Metazoa > Chordata > Aves > Passeriformes > Dicruridae > Machaerirhynchus > Machaerirhynchus nigripectus. The sequence continues at coordinate 629,804 of VZRQ01008079.1, read as the reverse complement.
AGATGAAAATATCCAGCATTTTTTTGTACTTTTTTGGCAGATTCAATATGAAAAGACATCTGTTCCATAAGTACCTTTATCAGCAACTACACATTTCATATGTTCACATTTGCCAGCTGCAGAATGAGAATACCAGTGAATAATCATTTTTGTTGCCTGAGCGTGTCCATTGCATCTTAAATTTTAGCTCCTTTGGAGTGTGTGAAGGTAAGGAGAAAAAAATCATGCTTTAATTTAGCTAAATGAAAAAAAGTTACTAATGTGACTTCAGTGAGGCACAGATGAGCAGGTAAAAGTATTTTCCCTGAGCTTCAGCAACTGGGAAAATTCATGATTTGTTTAATCCATTTAACCAATCCAGAGTTTCCAATATAGGCTGGTGGCGACTTTAAGGCCAACATAGACTCTTCCAGAGGACTTCTTGATAATAAATTATCAATAATGATAATGATGATATTCATAATGATAATAGTAAGAAATATGACAATAATAAAGCCATAAACAGCTGAAAAACATATTAATGACCACTGGCCAGTACATCTTCACATAAAATGATTATTAAAATGCCTTTTGAATCTCAGTCCTTTTGAATCTCAGTCCTAATAGACTGCAGTAATTCAAAGCTGTTTAAAAAGCCTACCCAAAAACTATTCTTACCTTTCCCAAGAACCCATCCAGCTTGCCAATCTTTAGGAATAAATAATAAAATAGACTTATACAATCCTCAGGTGAGGGGAATAAGGATGTAGCCTTTAATACTTGTGGGAAGATTGACTGGTGGTTAAACCCAGACGTTCTCTTGTCTTATGATTTTGATTAAATAATGCTATGAAATGCAGCAAGACAGTGGCTAAGAAATAAATAAAAAAATATATTCATCTTTGCTTATACTACAATAAGATATCTTTTGAGATGGAACTGTTAGGGTGTGATTTCTCTGGCTTAGAGTGTTCTAGAGGTTGAAATATTAAACTGTGGATCTGAACATTGACTGTCAGTTTCAGATATCACACTAATTCGAGATAGCAGTTAACTTTCCTTCTGCAGAAAAAATGATTCCATACTGCTTGTCCCAAATCAGATTTGTTTGCATGCCAATTTCTGCATTAAGCAAGTCATAGATTTTAGTGCTTAGGGGGAAGAAAAGTGAGGCAAATAGGAATTAACTACCTGCTGTAAACCCCCACTTTCATCAGTACCATTTAATGCTTGGGTTCAGGAGAATGGACTGCAGTGCTGAAGAGCCCTGGGATGGAGTCCTTGTTTCTATTGAACAATACCAATTCCTAAGGTTAATAATAATAATAATAATAACAACCCTAAGTGCACTAGGTGATGAGTACATCTAATTTGGACTACAAAAATCCATGAGATTTCAGGAAATATGGGAGTCCTGAAGAACTGTGCAGTTGTGCAAACATTTCTATATCAGGAAACTGGCATGCACTGTACCATGATGGCTCCTGTTGGTAAAACTGTGAAGGAAGACATCAGACCCCCTTAGCTCCATTAGCAAAACTACATCTCTTCTGAAGCTAGCCTTTCTGTTGATTAACTAGACATTTCTTACTAGTTCTGAAGGTATTGATTTTCACTTCTTAACCAAATCAAACCAAAAAGCCTTGATGTCTTCAAAGGAGAAAGTATTTTAAAAATACATCCTTTAGGAATTTGCTTCATATTTTGAAACCACAAAAAAGTCAAGAAATCTTCCAAAACATTCTTTTTTCCACCATCCAAAACAAAACAAAGCCTTAACAAACAAAGCTTAAGAACTTTATTATGGGGACAGACATTCTATACACCCATAAAAATCTCCAGTGAACTTCACTGAGCTTCACATGNGAACTTTATTATGGGGACAGACATATACATATATTCTATACACCCATATATATTCTATACACACATATATATTCTATACACCCATTCTATACACCCATAAAAATCTCCAGTGAACTTCATTGAGCTTCACATGCCCACTGAATCTCAGTGTACCATATTTGGGTTGAGACAAAGGGAAATCAGTGGGATCCATTCTTTAACTGGATTTTTTTTCATCCATTGTCCCCCAGTGCAGCAACCGCGTGCACTCTGTCATTGTCCATCCTTATCACCTTGCAGGTGGACTGATGGAGGGTTTCCGCAGTCGCCTCCCAGTACACTGTTAATCCAGGGTGAGAAAAGTCAGATGTAATGTCCCTTATGTCCAGTGAGTGATAGTGACATTTGTTTACCACATTACCAAGCTCTTTTCAAAATTCTGTGATTTGATTTTCTCTGTGTTGTTTTTTATTGTCCTCCACTCTGATTTATTAATTAATACTTTTATTTATGCTCCTTGATGTTCGTCTTCCGCAGAGGGAAATAAACAATAATGGAGACTTTGAGGGTTTCAGTGAGTCTTGAGGAGGGTTAGCCTTAGATACAGGGTATCAGAGTGCCACATTCTGGGGGGATTTCAGACTTTGCCTCATTTATGTCTCATTCACCTCGCACAGACGCTGCCCAAGTACAGTCTCTTTTTCTACACCAGTTATGTTGGAAATGGAGCTTGCCTGCCTTGGAATGCACTGTGATGTAAAAGACTGTATACAGCTGGTAAAGCAGATAAGGTGGCCTGTGTAAATCTGTTTGAGTGTCACAGTTACCCATGCCATGCATGCTGGGATTCATATTTCCAGGACTGGAAACAGCATGGCATTAGCTAAGTCAGGGTGTGTAAAAGCACATTGTTAAACTCGTCCTTGGCCCAAGGCAGCACAGGACCTACACTTAAAAATTCGCTTTAATGTGTGTTGTACCTCCTCTTATCTTTCATACATCTGTTTTTTTCCCTTTTATGAATAAAATAAGGAGGGATTAATGGCATTAATCATGCCCAAACCCAGTGCTGTTTGCTCATCACAAACAGGTTCCACTTTTTCAGCTGGATAATTAATAATAGCAATAAATAATCTTCTTTTCCTGAAAACATTGCAAAGAAAACTCTCATGTGCTAAAACCAACATTATTCTTTAGCAAGAAGCAAAGTAGTCCATAATTACTTGTTGTTGGATGGGTTATGTCTGAGTTTATTTTTTTGTCCTTGGAATTTTATTTTCCTGCTGGAAAATTTGCCATCTCTCATGTCCAACTATTTTAACATAAAATCACCTTTTTTAATATAAAATATTATAGCCTAGGAGAATCTAGAACTCTTCATAGGAAGTATTTCTGTTTCTAGAACATCTAGATTGACTTCACCCAAAAGCAGCAATACTTAGCTCTGTTAGCATGGTAATTGCATACCGTTGGAATTTTTAATCTAAAAAAAGTCAAATGATTGAAAAACCTTGAAATTCTACCCACCCACCCCATACATCTCAGGGTTTTTTCAATCACCACGTTGTGAAAAATAATTTATTCTTGGTTTCTTGAGGCTTAGGGAGATGTTAAAATTTTGCCTTCTTTTCCCCCAAAGAACAGTCTCCTATTGGAAAATTTACACTTTTTCCTTAAAGTGAGTACCATAAAAGTATCTGTATTATGAAAGGAGCAGGTATCCATGGTGATCAGCAATTTACCATCTTTTGTTCTCAGTTTTCACTTCAAAGAAAGTAAAATAATGATTTTGCCTAATGGCTAATTTCTTCATAAGACAAGATAAACTGCAATGTGTTAGAACCAGGTTATAAATTACTTGCTAAAAGTATTAGTTAAACTCACTTCTGACAAACTAACATCTTCAATGGAATCATGTTATTGATAACATATTTTCATTCTAAATGAAAGATACTGCAAGGTATTTTATAGGGAGAGGGAAGTTACCCACATCTTTATTTGGTATTTTTTTGGCTTGTTTTATATTAAGAAATTAGAAATTGAAAATTAAGAAAACTGTCAATCCTGAATTTCACAATTTGCACAGGATTAAGGAACACTCATGAATATCTACAGTTTCCTCCTTTTAGCTGCAGAGTGGTTGCAACTTCGGAGATGACAGAGATGAATCCTTTCAAGTCCACATTAATTTTGTGGTCCTATTGGAATTATATTCATGCGAAGATTATTTTAACCTTCTGGGTTTTGTTGCATGAGAACCACAGGATTTCATTTCCTTACTGTAACTATGGCCATGCTGCAGACACCTTCCCAGGCTGAATGGGCCTCTGACCAGACCCAAACCCAGCTGTGCTTACACTCCTTGCTCCTAAATACCCAGTTATGCAAATGAACATATCTTCAGCAAAGCAACCAAAATCAGGTGTTCTTCAGAACATTTATTCATTAATCGCAGATTAATGTTTAACTAAGAGTTTGTAGCATGAATATCTAAAAAGGACTGTGGTAGTTGTGAAGTTTATGTATTTTCAAGGAGAGCAAAACTTCTATCTCTTACGTTTTCTCACTCATTATTATACAACCAAAAATAAAATAGAATTTGAGTAGAAGAAAGTATTTCATGATGGAGCTTTGAAGAATTCTAAAAAATTGTAATTTAGAACAGGTCATTTTATTATTATTATAATTCCCACCAAAAAATCAGTATTGACACCAGTTAACGAGAAATTGTTATTTTTACATCAGTGGATGTAGTGAAAATAAAGATATGACCACATTTTTTGCTATTTTAGTCTTCCAAAATTACAGATGTTGCAGTGAAATAAAGCAGTTTTCAATCGCAATTAAAATGTCCTTTTATTTGGTTTATTAATCCAGAATTTAAAGAAAGATTTCTGTAAACTAAAAATGAAAATATGAGTAACAAATACTGCTTCCCTTGATGAAGCCTAGACATAGGACTGTGTTTTTGAGTCCCATTAGTCTTGCAGTCTGCAGGCTGACCACTCCAATTTAATCAGTCTCCTAAGTACAAAAGGTAGATTGCTGGCAAGCAAAGATTATTAAGTCTGCACTGTCTGGCTTGCAACTCTGAATTCAATGTCTGCTTTTAGAGAAACAGGGCTGTTAGAAAGTGACAAATTTGTCACCACCAGAGACATATGTTTCTACCAAGCTGTATTGGTAAATAAAGCCTTTTAAAATCACTTTTCAAATCAAATGAATGCTTTTCTATCCCCAAAACGAAGATAAAAAGGTAAAGATTGGTCAAATCCAGACGTGTTTTAGTGTAGGATCTCTCTGTCTGCACTTATATTACCTTTTTTTCCCCAGCCTTTTGTTATAGGATATTTTAATGTGGTTTTGATTAAAAGTAATTTGCTTCCTTGCTCATTCTATCTGTGCAGCAAATGAATGGTCCTGTGAAACTTTTCATATGCTCTACAGCACAGTATTTTGCAGGTATTCTCACTTTCTTTACAATAGCTCTCGAGTAGCTTTTCATGGAGAAGTTGTGATGGTGGAGATGCTCAAATAGGCAGCTGGGCAATGACAGTTCTTCAGACTTTCAACTATTTTCTCTCAAAGTAACTCTCTAGTATCCTACAAGTTATTTTCCAAAATATCATTTGTCAAAGGGGTGTTTCCTGGCATTACTTATAGTTGGATCAGAGCATGTGAAAAGCAAGGAAAGCAAAGCTTTGCTCGAGTGTTCTTTGCAGTGCCCATAGCTGTTCTACAGGCTGTAAGTTATCAACACCACAGTGGAGCCACACGGCAAACCAAACCCTTCTTACCCACACGCCCCAGAGAGCAATTGCCCGGCAATAAACAGTGGATAGCAAAGAGTGGAAACCTGGTAAAAAAAAGGAGACTGCTCTGTGGTTGAAAATGAAGGCTGTCTTTTCCTTTCAGGCTGTTGTAATGTGATAGAACTTAAGCTGAGAACCCATTATACAAGGTGTCATCTTTTCAGTTTGGTTTGCTCTTTTCCAGACATGCAAAATGTCCAGAGTCCAACAGCAGCACCCAGAGTGGGGTTGCTGGAGGACATTTTTCTTCCACACCCTTACCTGCACACTGGTGTAATGTCTAGGTATTCATGTGATGCTGGAGCCCACTCTAGACTGCTTGGCCAACACTTTAAATGGTGTACTTAGTCTTCCTCTTCATGGCCTCAGAGGGAAATAAAAAAAAGTGAGTCATAATGAAGTCACTAGAAGGCTTTTTCCCAAAGTATTTTGACAAAGAAAAAAAGTCTTTATCTGGTTTGATTCTTCTGGGAAGAGTATTGGGATGTCTATAGTGAATGAATGGCATATTTTTGTCCTCAGGCCTCAGAACCAGAACAATAAGACAGTGACTCATTTTTAGAACAACAGCTTGTCAGATCTAGCCTCCCTATTGCTGAAAAAACCTACTGTTTTGTTATATGATTACAAATGAAGAACACTTGCCAGAAAAGAAAATTAGTCTATCATACTAAATACCAGAGCTTTAGAATCATGGAAATACATTTCTTTCTTTAATTCTGAAGCAAAACTTGACACTCAGGAATTATTCTGAGCCCTGTGAGGTGACCAGTAGCAGGTATTTTCTAGCAGGAAGATGCAGAATTTTTCCTTCAGCTTCAACAGATTAGTTTCCTGAGTGTTTTATTCTGAGGAGCATCATATCTGAAGGTACTCATACAGGAGTAGAAGACTGGTAGTCTGGGTTTTCTACAAGCAGTTCTCCTAACTCATGGAAACTCCAGGCAGCATCAGTAAGTGTGGCTGCCTTGGTAGGACTTGCATCAAACCTGGCTGTTGGGCGGCCTCGTACATAGAACCAGTCCATAAACCAGTGCTGCTGTTTTTAAGCGGGAATAGTTCACTGGCATCTTCCTGGATGTCCTGAATTCTCAGTGAGTATCTGTCACCAAAGCAGAAGTTCCTCTGAATGTTAACACTGGTTTTCTCAAGGGATCATCTGAGCTTTTCAGAATAAAATACCTGCACTATTTTTAGCTGTGGCATGAATATAACATCATCATTTACTCAGATACATATTGGTCTAATTTATGTGTCTTTCTATTCTGTTTATTGTTCAGCTATTAACATTTATATTTACATCTTTTCTTTGCATCAAAAATGAAAATTAAAGTGACTTCCTGTGAAACGGAACACCTCACTATGGATGGGGCTTTCATGGACATTTTGCCTTTGCTGTGGAACAATTCCTATAAATAGATTTTTCAGTATGATTTGCAGGAACAGGTTGTATTATGTTGTTTGAGGAAACAATAAATTCTCTAATTAGCCTCCCTATTGCTGATGGGAGTAAGAATTAAAGTTAAAGGATGAAGTTAAAGGCTCTGGTGAAAAGTATTACTGGGTGCAGTGCTGAGATCTATTGCACTCCCCTCAGCTAATGTGAAAGTTATTGTGAAGTGCTCATCTCAGCATTCAGAGCTCAGGCACCAAACCATCATTTGGTTAAATTTCACCACAGCCCCCATCAATCACAGCCCACTGTAAGGCTGAACAGCACAGTCACACCATCTCCTGCTCCACAGGTCAGTAAAGTTACCGCCTACAGGCAGTGGTTTACCATGTTGTTATTCTTCAGTAATTCAAAAGATGCAGTCATGTTTTCACAGGCAAACAGATCTGTTGCCAGAGTTTAATATTGTTTTCTAAACCTTATGCTCCTGCAAAGTGTAAACTCAGCTCAGCTTTAAGAGTTTACACTTCAAGCCTTTCTCCCTTCTGGGACTGGAGTGTCACTGGGGGAAGACTTGCACAGTTTTGAAATGGCAGTATGATATAAATTGGCATAAACTGAGCTGGTGGCTTGAAAGAAGTGTTTGTGAATAATGTAGCAGATTTTTTCTCAGTATTTCAAAAGTTCTGGACTGTTTCGTATTCTGAAACAAGAAATAGAACTAGATACATAATTTTCATGAGCCTCAACTACTCTAGGGGCATTGTTGTGGGTATAGTGGTATTAGATAACCACATTGGGAAGTAACTTCTGTTCATTATATGTCAATATCAAAATCACAGAATAAGAATTACAAGGTGTCTTATGTAACAAATGTTGGAATAACTTTGTCGTTATTTCTATTTAGTATTTTTTTCTAGTTTGGCCAAAACTAAAATACAATAAATCTGTACAACCCACACTAATGTAATTTTCATTTTCTTACAGTATTGTGTCTATCTCTGTATCTAGTATAGTCATATGTAACACACTAAATACTTTAAGACTGTATGTTAGTGGTGATCTTTTGATCTAGGCTGTAGATACAGTAGGGCTTTATTTTCTACTCCCTTAAAATCTGAAAGTTTGAATATGTGTTAGCTTGCATGTTTGCTAGACACATATCCCAAACTTCTTGGGACTTAATTTCTATGGCTGGACAAGGAGCCAAGGTCTAATTCTCATTGATCTGTGCTGCATCAGTGGTTGTACACTAGTCTGTGAAACCAGTGTCACGGCAAAAAGCTCTTTTACTACATGTCAAAGAATTACTTCACCAGGCTAAAAACTTAGAGGGGTTAGAGGGGCATCTCAGAAACTTTGTCTACTTCTGGCTCCACAATCTGCTGGACTTTGCAAAACGCCATGGTAAATAGATAACATAAACTTTCTGGAGTCAAACAGTCACCAATTGAAAAGCCTGCTTCTACTCACATCTCTCTTGTTGGTAGCTACCCAACTGTGTGTGTATGGTTGCACCAGGGAGCAAATGAGGAAACATGCCTTTATCATCTGTGCCCTCAAACCAGCTCTCCAGCTCTTTTCTCTTGATTTTTATTAAAACCTTTCTCAACTGTTATGATTAGCAGCATGTACGGTTAGCATAACTGTTAGGTTTAGCAGCAGTAGAGCAGAGTGCCCTGAAGGATTTTTGAAGCTAGGACATTCAGGAACTTCAGTCTCTTCAGTCATCATTTGCAGCAAAGGAAATTTCTGATGTGTTCAAGAAAAAATATTTTGGCAATGAGAGAGGTCAATCACTGGAGCAGGTGACCAGAGAAATTGTACAACCTTCATCCATTGGGGTGCTCAAACTTGCTTGGACATGGCCCTGAGCAACTTGATACAAATTGGAAGTTTGATTTACTTTTAAAGTTATCCTGGTTTTGAATGGGGAGTTCTAGTGAAATCCTCATTTTTCTTTAATGAGGTGATCAACTTCTGAATTGAAACTCTCACAGTTCTGCAACAAGTTTAGAAGAATATAATAAATAATTGAGTAGCTTTATAGAAAATGGCATGCTCCATTTAGGTATTTTTGTATTTGTATGGTATGTTTAGGAATATTTAACTTCTTGTGTGTCCCAGTTTTCATAATTCCCATAGCAAAGGAGTAAATGGTGGTAAATTGTCCTGTTGTCCTTTTCAAAATATCAAAATATAAGGTCCAACTTTTTTATAAATGCAGTATCTGGAAAATTCTGGGGCTCCACAAACACAAAGTTAATTCCTGTACCTAATAACTGGGTCACAGTTCTGTAGGATATCAGATGATTGTGTCTCTCTGCTCTGAAAATCATGTGGTCCCAGGTGACTTTCTGTTTTCCTCTGGGTTGATTTAATCATAGTGAAAATCCACTTACATGTATGGCAGAACAAACCAAAAACCAGAATTTAAAAATCAGACAACTTTTTGATCTTAAATAGTAATTCTTACTCCCACAACACTATTCAAACATATAAGTCACTCTTCTTTTAGTAACAATTGAAAATATTCACTATGCTGGCAACACTTTGTTTGCAGTAAAATTACAGTGTGAAGACAGAAACAGGAAAATAACTGAAAACGGAAAATGTGTATAAGGTATATATATATTCATTTACAGTGTACTAATTAACTGAATTCTAAGACAAGGGCATTGCAATCCACCGAGGATAGCTAATACCTGACAAACACAATGCATTAATCTGGGGGCTGGGAGAACTGCAGACACACTCAGACAAAATGATAATGACAAATAGACTTGGCCATCTCTTGCGGCTCAAGTCAGAATATGTGAAGACCTAACAGATAGTAAAAAGTTGCTAATTACTTTTATCAAGATTTGACTGTAATTTTGAAGCAAAGTACATCCCTGGAGTCTTTACAAAGTTCTTTAGCTTCCAAAAAAGCCACTGGAGAGCCCATGGGAAGAATTTTGAATCTAGACTATAGTAAGCATTGATGAAAACCTTGAATTAAGATCATTAACAGAAAAATAGCATAATTGCCTTTGAATATTCTTTTTTTTTTTTTTTTTTTGATAGAGAGCAATAACTTTGACTTTTATGTGTCTGCAGTTTCCTTACAGACTGAAGTTTCTTAAACCAGAGAGGGCCCAATGCTGAAAACAAGCAGGACTGCAGCTCTCACCTACTGCTTGGGGAACCACTGTGGAATGGAGAAAATAATTTGTTTCAATGCCTTGGCCAAGGGATAATTAGCATAAGAACATTTTAAAAATGGAAAATATAGGACTATATTGAGGACAAAAGTACAGATCCTCTGTCCTCTCATGTTTTTAAATAGCTGGCCTTATAATTCAGCCTCTTAAGCTGCAGGTGCCACAGCAGCGATGCCAGTATACCAATAGCATGGAATACACAGAGGCAGAATAATGAGGCCAAGCTTTATTATGTTGATTAAAAAATGGTTTCTGAGTTCCGTTCCCGGTGCTGGGAGAGAAATTCTCTGCATCTGAACAAATGGCAAAACCATTCATTATTGGTTTTGCCCCTCCCTTTTTTTCTTCCCCAACACAGGAAGAGGTACAGAGTGCAGAAGGAAATGTGAGCTTTTAATTTTCCTGTTGTGTAAGCCAGCTGTTCAGGCAATCAGTCATGGGTCTGAGCCTCAGAGTAGGACCACATCCAGTGAGAAGGGTTATTTGCAGGAGAAGTAAGGCTAATGGTACTTTTGAAGGCTAATCACACACATTTAAAGGGAGGGAGTTTGGATGAGGGAGAAATGGACAAAAAAAATCTGGAATACATAAAAGACTCTGTCTAATCTTTGTGAAGTGAGGTTTTGAGAGCTTTTCCTAGGAGTGTGAGCAGAAGAACTGGTTTAAAAAGAGACTCAGCATGAAAGAAGCCATTGAATTTTGTGTCTGCACACAGATAAGGAAACGGATAAGGACATATATAGTCATGAGAAATGGAAACGCAGAAGGATGTTGAGATAGACAATCTTTTTGTAGGAGATGTGATGTGTTTCAACACACTGGACAATGCTCTCCACCTTTTCTCTCCTTCATTGACTTTTAATGTACTTTGTAACAGACAGGGAAACAAGTGCATGTGCTCCTGCTCATTTTTGGTCAGGTTTTACCTTTGTTACTGTAATAATCTGTCACCTAAGTAAAACAAGGAGGGTCTCATTCAGTCTGTACTATGTCCAGAAGTAGAGATGGCTTCAGACCCAGAAAATCACAAACTTAATTAACCATTTTTTTCTCTTTTGTTTGTTTGTCCAAAACATTTGCTAGGAAAATATCAAAAGAAATATTTTGAAGATATCCTTATAGTTCATTTTGCAGCCTTGTCTGTTTACTCAAAGTTTTTCCTTTATTGCAGATACTAATTGAAATCAGTCCTATCTTACAGAATACCTGCACATGAAGCAGATTATTCAATAAAAATTTTTCCAATCCTAGTGGCTTCGATATATGTACTCAATCTAATGAAATGCAATTAAACCACCATTCAGAGTATGACTGGAAGAGGGTTCACCAGGCATCAGTCACAGGCTGGCTTGGCTAAATTAAAATTCGAGGTTTTACACCAACAGAGGTAACATTAATGCAACATTCATATTGTCACATGTACTAAGGGGCAAAGGAAATACTGCCCTCAGAAGAAAGGAAAAGCTGCAGGCCAGGGTTTCCATCCTCCAATCCAATGCAATAGGGCAAACAGGACTTCAAAATAACATTAGAATCAGTTATCTGAACTTCAGGTTCTGAATTGAATCACAGGCCATTTATTACAAAGTTTCTTTACCAGTGGAACGTGTAACATCTCTTGTCATACTACTTGAATCAATTTTTTTTTTTTAGATTATCTATAAAGCTTATTTCAGCTGGTTACAATGCTTCTCACAAATGTTTTCATCATTTCAGACATGAACATGCCCCATGGAATCACTGCCTACTGCAGCAAACAAACTACTGCTCTAATTTGTTGTGATTAAACCAGATCTGGATGACCAGAAGATGAAAAAATTGCATTTGAATGCTGCTTTGGTTACAGTGAGATACTACAGGGTAAGATCTGAACATCTCTCCTAGTTTCACACAGCTGAAAAACTAGTTTGAAGCTGATTCAGCTCATTGAAAAATTGTGCTCTTTACTTACTGCCTTGGTTTCTGTTGATCAGACTATGGTAAAAGAAAATATTTTGAAAATACTTTTTCTAGACATATAAAAAAGAAGAAATGTGAAAGGCAAGGCTTATTTGTTCCATCTCATATGTTGAATATAGGTTCAGATTCCTTGGAAATAAGTTCATTAACTCAAACAGTCTGAAAAAATGCATGGGAGTATTAGAGAAATCAATAAACAATTTGTATGCAGGTGTATTTGGAACTATTTGTAGTTTCAGAAAAATGTCTTCAAAGCTCAGGTCTGCCACTAAAACTTCATTGACACTTTCAGGTTTTTTTGCCTCCAATACATGGTCAGGAATCCCACAGGACTATGTTTAGGACTGAGGTAGACTCGAGGATTCAAGCACTACAGAGAGACAAGTAAAAATGGAGGATTCGTCTGAACTATTGTTCAATGTTTATCAGAGAGGCACAAATTTTAAAATTGTTATGATGAAATGAGAATAGTGAAGGAAAGGAGCTCAAGAATATAAACTAGGTTAGTGTGTAACAACTGGAGGAAGTGTTGTCTCATGTCTTCTTTGATATCCAAGACACATCCCACCTATTCTGGGATGACATCAGATGTCCAGACTTTGTTTATGTCAGAAGTGGGCAAACTGCCAAGTTCAAATCTGTTGCAAAAATTGTTCCACATGGTATTCTTCTAAGAGAAATTAATCAAATGCTTAAAATAAAATTAATTTTGCTTTCCTTTGCTTATTTTAAAATGGTGGGAATAAAGAGCCTGCATTGGAATGGATGATATCTGGGAAACTTTGTATTACAATGGCTCAGTGAGGCCATTACCCAGCGAAGTCCAGTTTCTTGATTTTCACAATGTAGCTCTGAGCTCAGATCCATTTCTGCCTCAAAGGTTTTGTTCCCCACCTGATGTTATTGAATATTAGAAGAATTTCTGACAGAATGTTTCCCAAAGGCAACAAATTTCTATAATATACCATTGTTCAAAAAACATGCAATATCTTAGTTTTCTTTTCTCACATAACTCCAAAGATGTTAATATTTTCCTGGGAATGTAATTTTGCAATACTGTGGGCAACAATAAAATTCCAACATGTAATGTCCTGTATAGTAACAGATCTTAGGAAATGGTTTCTTAGCTGCCTACTAAAAACTTGCACTTCATTTTTCCTACAGTCTATGCTTTCAAACAACAACCCCCAGCAGCCAATAAATAAAAAATTTCCCCAGAAAAATCCAGCTGTGATTTGCTTGTGATTCTTTTTTCTTTTTCAGCTTAATCCTGCTCAGTGATGACCTAAACTGTAACTAGAATTTTTGCCTCAAAACTGTTTCCAAAAGTTTTCTGGGAATAGGTATTGGAAATAGTATCTTTAATATATTAGCTCCTCACTCTACATTTGGAGGTTTTTATTTCTCATCATTTGGCCACATAAATTATGAGAGTTTTTGTGGCTTTTAATAGGTATCATTGTATTTTTAAATTTCAATTAGTCAATAATTTAAATTTATATGATCTCATTGTGTATAATAATTTGAATGCACATCATATGTTGAACTTCATGACTCTGACTCTTTGGAAGCAACTTGGAATAACATCTGTCTTTTTTCACAGGTTGATCATAACATTGACTTGTGGTTGGAAATTGCCTGCAATATCCAGGTCATTCTCAGTTACCTCAAACTTGTGGGCATTTATAGCAGTGACAAAAAGTAAAATGTATTCAAGTATCAAGTGCTCTTAATTTTTCCTACGGAATATTTCCATTTTCATCTGTATTGACAGTGCTCTTAGCTTAGGTTTATTGGCAAATATCACTGACATCAACATGGTGCATGTCTTATGGAAAAAAATACGGAAGAAAATATTCAGATCCATCCCAATTCCCACCCTTCAGGAGTTGTGATAGAGAAGTCTCTTCAGGCAACTGTTTTTCTTTTCGGTGTTGTCCTTCATCCCACCAAATAACTCACTGTTAATTACCAGCCATTGCAAATCCATACTTTTGCTGGTTTCCTACATATATTACATTTCTTCCACATTTTATTATATTTATTTTTCTTTACGAAATCTTTCATTTAAAATATTTATTCTCCTCCAGAAAGCAAATAAAACAAAAATTTTCCATTGGAAAGAAGGACATGGTTTTCCAGTTGGCTCCTGTTGTTACTATTAAGTCACTATACCTTTTTGGAACTCTGAAAATGCATATAACCCTTTGAAATAAACTTAAATTAGAGAAGTCTTGCATTTATTTTGACACAAAAGGTAAATACTACTCTTTCATTTTTTTAGCATATGTTTATTTTGATTAGTAACCTATGTCAAAGATTTTGAGCTAGTAAACATTCTGTCTCTGTTCCCAGAAAAGTTAAGATCTTGAGTCAATACTGGAAAGCTCTAATGGTGTCACAGGTAAATATTGACAGAATAAAATGAATTAGTTGTGAAATGTGGCATAATGCTGTAATCAACAGAAAACTGAGAGGTGGTTAAGAGGCCAGCTTGATGGAAAACAAAGCCTCAGAAATTCTAATGGGAAGATTCATCTGCTCATAGATGAAACTCCCTCTCAATATCTGAATAATTTTGAAAGACAACATTTGTTTTATACTTTGAAGCACAGAATCAAGTTTAAAAGTTTGAGTTCAAACAACATGTAATGTAGTCAGATTAATCTCGAAAGAGATAATTTTCAGATACAACTGTGTGGGAGACATAGATGTCAACAGGACAGATGGAGAGATATTGCAGCTTATCATTCTTAGATGAAGGAATGTGTTCAAATAATTTATCCTAATTGTACTTTTATGCTTTCTACAGTAGATCACTTATAAAGTCACTATCTATAATTTTTCAGTCTAGCACAGCTTGCTTTTACTGAGAAAAGTAGAGAAGGCATGAAGAAAGCTGTGATATTCTTTAATATTTGTTGAATAAAGTGCCAGAAGGAAGATTTAACATTTTTCCATGCATCTGTTTTAAAATGAAAAATCATTTTGCTAGGCATTGATTTCCAAAGGAATTAAGAAGCTTGATTAAAGACTAAGAGTTTGGTTACTGAAAGTAGAATGAGACGTGAAAATAAGAACATAATAGGATAAAAATAAACATGATTTGAAGTTTTAAATGGAATGTCTGTGCCAGGTAGTCTCTGACTATGTGATAACAAAATCTTGGCTTTCAGGCAAAAACCAGATCTATTTGTTTACTTCAAACACCTCTTTTCTGACCATTGGACTCTCAGGTGCATATCTAATTTCTTTTGTCTTCTAAGACTGTTGTGAAGTTGCCAAATGCCTATTGCAGCTGTGCCACACTAAAGTGATTCCATATTGACCACAAACTTCAAAATATGGATCAAGCTTTTGAATACACTTGGTCCCAAATATTGATCACTTGGCCTTTTTTTTTTTTTAAGAGATAGTGAGATGACATCTAATACAATTGCTGTTGATTTGAAAGCTGAATTTCAGGACTGTGTTTTGAAGCAAACAGTGAAATGTCTTTTTTATTTGCAGAATTTCTGTAAAGCCTCATCTAGAACAGAATTCTCTTAGCAAGTCCTAAGGCCTCCAGCTTCTCTGATTATTAAAGGCAAGTAAAGGGTTCTTAAGCTTCCTTTCTTAAAGTCTACTCTTTCCCTTCACTTATGTTGATGGTACAAGTCGACAGGTCTGACAAGCTTGCAAGGTTATTGGTAAGGTATTTGTGAGCATGATTTTGCAGCTTATAAAAATACACCTTCCTTGCACAGCATAGTGCAGATAAATACCTCTACTGAGGACGCTGGTTGTTACAGCTTGTTTGAATAAAGAGTAGGTAACAGGGTCTGAGACGTGTGTAGAGGGAGAAAGGGAAGAATGGCATTTTCCTTCCTCTTGTACAACAGATAATGGCCTTTATAAATAAGGAAACAATAGCTGGTGTCAAGGACAAGACACAGCTGTCCAGCCTTTTCACTACTTGGTGAAGTATTCTACAAGATGGATGGGATTTCTTCATCAGAGAAGTGTCTTTCGAGTGGAACGCTGTGTGTACTCATATCAGGTCACACACATCTAATTGTTCACTTCCTTGAATAATAAGTAAGCATTATTAGGACCCCTCTTTGTGAAGGCTAATTACCTCCATTTTTTTTTTTTTTTTCTGTCCTGGCAGCATGGTTTCTCCTTAGATACCAACTTAGTAGAAATGGTTTGTCTGGAAATTCAGTTTGACTTTGG
This sequence comes from Machaerirhynchus nigripectus, assembly GCA_013397975.1. Classification (NCBI taxonomy): domain Eukaryota; kingdom Metazoa; phylum Chordata; class Aves; order Passeriformes; family Dicruridae; genus Machaerirhynchus; species Machaerirhynchus nigripectus. Next base: position 613,398 of record VZRQ01008079.1, on the reverse strand, counting down.
CTACAGCTCAGAAAAAGAATTCAGCACTCATTAGGGTTACTGATGATGAAGTTTATATTTTATAGATTTCTCAATACCATCTTTTTAGATGGAAGTGCCATTTTTCTGGTGTAAAAAACACAACAGTTCATATCATCTTGTAGGTAATTTCAGCCTACAGGCTCTCTGCTTCCCAGATAGATGAGATTTATTACCCTGTGAGGTTCTTCTCAGGAAACAGACAAAAAATAATTTATTGGGTTGCCTTTCAGTGATGCCTTTTAAATGTGTTGTTAAATTTCCCTTTCTTTCTGTACATGGAAAATCCTAGTATAGTTTTTCATAATTCTATCTATAGGGTATAAAAAGTGCCTTTTTAAAAGATTATTTTTGTGTTTTTTTTCTTTTTAAGTGGTTAAACATTCTGTGATAATGGATGGATTTCCTTTATTGTTCTTAATGTCAATATTTCAACAAATAAAATGGTTATTGTTGTCTTTTATAGCACTCCATGCAATAGTTTTTAACTTCAATTAGGCATATCAACTCAAAAGTTCAAAGATTTCATGAGTTTTAAGTAGCATCTGATATAAAAACCATCCATTAAATTCAGAATATAATTACAGACATGCACAATGCAGGTCTGAGGTCTGATTAAACTGATGTTGAATCTTCAATTTTTTAGATTTTAGCATTTAGGCTGTCAATTAAATTACATTAATTACATTGCTTAAAATATTTTTCCCGGCTATTGTGAGTGTTAAAGTAATAAAACCTAGCTGTTGGATAGCAATAATTATTTCCAGTTCAGGCTAACAGAGTATCAGTAGCAGCATCTGACACAAAACTCTACTTCAGGACTCCATGACAGAAAACTGCTGTGTACAGCAGCAATTTATCAGGGACTTCCAAACATTATGATGTTTATTTAAAAGTTGATGAATGTGGCACTTCAGCTCTGTCTTCTGCAAGGTGCCCACCTTCTTCTCCTTATCTTCCCTGCTTGGTAGACCTTCATTCAACTACAGGATAAAACTCCTGCAGACTTGATACCAAAATGAGCCACTCTGAGTTAATTCCCACAGTTTAAATGCAGTTCCTTAGCTTTTTGGTATTAAGAGTGAATGTCATGATGGAAGATTTGGTTCAGTAATTACAGCCTGTTGAAGTCAGTGGGATTTCTGATAGAACAAAGAGTTACTGAGCGTTATGCAAATGATCCCAAATCATTATACAGTTATTAAGTGACTGTGTGCACCAGGAAGGAAGAAAAACTGTTGGTGGCTATAAATGCTTATAATTAACACTGATGGAAAGAAATGGAGCAAAGGGCAATCTAGGCTGACTGCTAGAAAAAGCTCTTAATGGTAAGGTCTATCAAACTGTATAAAAGTTCACTGACTAATGGAAGCAACTTTCAGTTATAACACTGAACTGGACAAGGAACTGAAATGTGTTCTAGGAACTTTTTCTGACATGGTGAGCTGAATGGTGACTCTTCAGAATATATGAATAATTATTTTCTTTAAAATTTTGTTAGCCAGGCTGTAGGTTTTGTCAGTAGCTTCCTTTCTGCTTGAAGATTTTGTATTTTGACTTGCAGGTGTAGGGAAATACATGTAACTTTGAAAATATAATTTTGGTGGTGTGACAGGTACAGATTTTCCAGTAGCCTTTAGAAAACAAAACCAAGGAGAGTTCAGGACATTCAGGAGAAATCTAGACTGAAACATTTCCTGGAAGAGTGAGAAATGGGAGGATGGTCACAGGTTAGACAAAATTGTATTTAATTCTTTAACAGTTCCCACAATGGCAGAGTGGTTGAGATTGAAAGGGACCTCTAGAGAACTTCTGGTCCAATCTCTGACTCAAGGAGGGTGACCTAGAACCAGGACTGTGTCCAGTCAGCTTTAGATTCTCTCCAGGGATGGAATCTCCAAAACCTCCCTGATCAACCTGTGACTCTCCTTGGTCATCCTCAGAGTCAAACAGTGTTTCTTGTTGTTCAGAAGGAACCTCCTGAGTTTCAGTTTGTGTCCTTTGCCACTAGTCCTGTGACTAGGAAAGCAAATTACCTGGTTACTAGCCAACATAAGTTTTCAGTTTTTGCATGCTCTTTACTAAAATCACCAAAACTTGCCCAGACTATTTTTTTTCCTTTATTTAATACCAATTCCAGTTGCCAGCAGAGAACTCTTTAAAAAGAGAAAGTTAACTCTCTAGCTGTGTTTTCAAGTTGTAATAATCTAATTTTGATGAGAGAAGGTGAGAAAACATAGATTGTGCTTGGACTTTGTATCATCTCTGTGAGGTGATGCAGTGAAGCTTGAGAAAGATTCTGAAAAACCTGAACTTGTAGGCCTGAAGTCTGAGTTCTTCAATCATGTGTTGTTCAGCCCTTAAGAAGCTGCAAAATAAAATTCATCCCACGTTAAAAAACAGACTGTACCTTCTGTTTTTGTGATTAATGCTTAAATTGGAAGCATCCAACATTCCTCCCTTGGATGGTGATAAAAAGAACAAGAGGTTGGGGTAAGGAATCTGCTACTACCCTAAGCAAATGCATCTTAGAAGGAAGTTTCACATGACTCTGTTATTAGCACAGACCTGAAAAAAGTTGGTCTTAGGTTTATGTGAGTGTTTTTGCAGAAGATTCAGAAGAACCAGTTCAGTTCAGTATCTACATAGACATGTTTGTGCTCATATGCAGTGAAAGAGGCCTTACATACATACTTTACCATAATTATCAACAGAAAAATTAATCACCACAGAAATAGCTTGCGAAATTCACTAAGCAATAATTTCATAGTAAGTATTTTATATATAAAGCTAAATATCTATTTGTGAATAAATATGCAGAAACAATTCCCTATAAGCTGATTTATTATTCATAACAAATAAAAGAGAGTAATTCAAGTACAGAATAATACAGAATTTTTTTTTTCAAAATCAGTGACAGATGATTTTTAGCTTAAGGTGATATAAAATATTGGAACATGACTTTGGTACCTAACATATAGCTGCAAAGATTTAGTGTTGCTGAACAGCTTGCTTGGATGCCTTTCCAGTGATTTGCAAAGCCTTGAGGATTTCACAGTGATTAACTCTACCATATGTTTTTTTTCAAAGGCCAATTTTGCCAGGCCATCAGTTTATATGCAGATTAAACTGGCAAGTGTGACCAAACTTTCAGAATCAATAAAGTAAATGTTAATTGCTTGTAGCGACTTTTGGTTTCCTTACTGCAATTGGAAAGTTACAAAATAAAGAAGATAAGTAATAAATGAAATTCCCATTTGGAGTGACCTCGGGAGTAGCAGAAAATTCTCCTGTTGTCATGGGCTATAGCTACCAGTTATTTTACATATAAATCATTTCACTCATCACCGGTTGGCAGGCTTTCTTGGCACCACCAATATTCACAGTGGCTGATTCTCTAAGAGAAGGCTGAGAAATATTTTCCTCTCTAACTGCTTATGAATGACTTGTGTTTGGTACCAGAAAGATGACAGATTTCTAAGTACACATTAGAGGTTTTGGGCCCTGGAAAGGGACAGAAACAGGCAGGTATGAATAAATACACCATCAGATTGGCTCAGTTGGTTAGAGCACAGAAATAACACCAGGGTCATGGGTTTCATCCCTGTATGGGCCAATCACTTAAGAGTAGGACTTGATGCTCCTTGTGGGTCCCTTCCATCTTGAATATTCTGTGATTTAACTAGCGAAGAAGGTGGTTAGAGAAACCCTCCTTCTGCAGCAACTAATTGTCTAATGAGAGGAGAACAAAACTGTTGCTTCTCTGACCACAGACAGTGAAGTGAAACAGAACAGATACTGGTTTGTAGGAAAATGTGAGGTGGCTGCCATAGTAGGCTTTACACCAGGGTCAGGAAGTCATTAATCCAAAAATGTGCTTTATTACTATTGAGTCCTTTATTTAATTGAGTCCCTAGCACAATTAAAAAACAGACACATAATCTCATACATACATACATACATACATACATATATATACACACACATATCTATCTATATATTTATACATACATAAATATATTTATACATATATGCATGCATGTAACATAGATTTACGATTTATAAATAGATTGGTGGATAATCGCCTTCTTTTGTCCTGAGATCTCAATCTCTCTCTGCCAGGAGGTAAAGAACATTTTGCTCTCAGAAGATTGATGAATTGCTTATACCTGGCTATAGATGTCTTCACTAGGACAATGTTTTCCTAATCTATGGGTGTATGAGGAAGTTTTCCTGAGGAAAAACTAAGTTCAAAGTCCTGACTGATTATATTCGCTGAAATCTTAATGCTGGGAAAAGGGAAAAATATGAAAAAAAAACCGCAGTGAGAGATTTAGGTTTAGAATTTACCTGTGTCCTCAGATTGCAGTACCCTTTTAGCGTGTCAGACCTAAGGTTTATGTAAGAGCAGACATGGAGCTGAGCTTGTGGTTAGATGACAAGAAGGGAGAGATCTAACACTGATACTGATGAAAGCATGCAGATTGTTTTATTTCTGTGAGCCTACTCATTCAGCCTTTGCGACTTTATTGTCTAATTCTGGATGTGAAAATGAATTGCTAATATTTGCTTATCCTATGTTCTTTGCAAACACTAAGGCGTGTAGATAACTGCTCAATACAACTTCTAAGGGTCTTAAAGGAGAAAAGGGACATGTTCTTGTTTAGAGGAGCTAAAGTATCTTATATTTGTAGTACAGCTTCTCTCGGGTGGGAATACCTTCATGCAAAGAGACTCAGCAGTGACTCCATGATGATGGGAGAAGCCACCAGAAATTCAAGGGTTTACAGTATGTTTGTAGTAAGCTGCCTGCTCTTTTAGACTGGAGACACCTGGAAGAGGCACTGAAAGCTAGGCACTGAAAGCTAGGCACTGAAAGCTAGGCACTGAAATCAGGCCTGGTTTACATTAATAGATCCTGGCACTAATTGCTATGTCCCAGGAAAAGGTTTTTATGCTGAACTGGTAATGCATGTTCAGAATTAGGGGAAGAATAGTTTTATTCCCCTTAACCATATTAGTAGCCACCATGGTGAAAAAAGTTAGCAGGATCCTTAAAAAGCACAATGGGAGCTTTCAGCAGGAGGAAGTTTTGTCTGGAGGGGAGAGGTGGGAAGATTGAAGACTAAAATAGATATCATAGCTTAGAGGTGGCCAAAAATTTAAATTAGAAGAGCAAATGAACATGGAACAAGAAAGAGGAAATGAAGGCAACAATTTAACGGATAGCAAGGAAATGGAAGTATTAGCTATAATTAAACACTTATCAGGGGGAGACAGTTAAGAAAGGGTGAAGTGAGGAAATAAGTGATTTGTTAATCAAAGCATCTAGGGGAAATCAATAAATGCATCAGGGTGGTACATCCTAGAAAGAAGAAACTGCACCACCATGAATATAAATGACTCAATAAGAAAGAAGACTATGCATAATTATTGAGAGTCTAAATAAACAGGAGGTGAATTATATCTCATTAAAGGGCAGGTGTAGGAGTACTTGGAAACATTGCCCATAGTGATCATTTGAGGCAATATACACCTCCCATGATACTGGTAAACAAAATCCATTAGGAATGAAATTGGACATAGGGATGAACATTTCCCAAATTTTAAACCAGGTTAAATAATAAAATTAGAATAAGTTAGAGATGAGGTCATGTTTAGAGGTACATATCTTATGTATGCAATTAACTTAGTTAAAAGTTGTAAACTCCGTTTTGTCTTAAGGAAATATGCTGTTAAGTGTAAGAAATTGCCACACCTCCAGAACCTTTGCGGAGCTGCCTTTTTTATTTTTAGAGGTATTTTTTTTTCTGTGAATAGAAAAATAGAGAACTTTAAGAGACCTGTCCTAGAAAAAATTTGTTTAGTAGACTAAAAGAGAGTCCTTTCTTAGATTATCGATAAATAATAAGAATTAATAAAATGAATAAAATATGTCAGCAATTCCTTCTTTGTTGGACCACAGGAGCTTTCTCGGAGTGACCAGAAGATGGAGAAGGTCACTAACTCTGAACAAATCTTTATTGAAGAATTGAACAACAGAGAAGGAAGGTTTCCCAAATCTCTTTCTTGAAGACAATATAGAAGAAAACATGAGGGATGTGGGAAACTGAATTCCTGACCTCAAGATTTCCATGTTACTTATGATATCTGTCAAGGAAAATGGAAGAGTTCTAAATCCTTTGGAAAGTTTTTTCCTTCCCTTTATGTGTACACATGTACACAAAGAGAAGACATGACATTTGGAAGTACAGTAGCAAGGAGTAAAGGATGAAATAGAAAGAAAATGGCAATAAAGAAGCAAAATATATGTAACAAAATGCCAAGGCTCGTGGACATAGTAAGGAAATAGCTGACTTGTATTTCATTCGTTTCATAATGTTAGCCCTTGTGTTAGAAGAATACATTCTAAGGGTGTAACAGAAATACTGCCTTTATTTTTGGTTGTCATCTTCAGAATAAGGGTTAGAAAATTCTCTTTGTTACCCCTCTCTCTCTCTCTCTGCCCTGCACAGGAGAGATAACCCAAGAGCACAAGCTAATGCTTACTGAGTCCTTTTAAAAGGATACACAGGAGAGAATCTTCCATTCACACTAAAACCCACTTCAGTGGAAAATGAGTGATGCATATCCAGCCTAGAGTAGCCCACATTTAATTTATCATCTGCTTGGTGCTGCAAATTAATCTGAAACTAATCAGTCAGCATCTTGAAAAGGTGGATGTGTCTGAAATAAAATTCATGTAATACATTGATTGTAGACTAAATAACAGGAAGTCATTTAGAGAGCCAAACACAAATGGTTAGATGAAAAGCACCTATTTTCATGCTATTACTGTGAAGATGAGACAGGTGTGACTGCTACAGAACAGAAGAAAAATTTTGATTCACTTTAACATTGACCCCAAAAAGCTGTTTGGCGATATGGAGGTATATTTATGAACAAACCTCCTTATGATTTCTGATACCATGGTATGGAAGGTGAGTTTTAATGTGGAAGTTAAAACCATATCTTCCTATTGCAAAATATGGAGATAATCTGCAAACCAGAGGCCTGAATCCAAGTCTTCTCTATTTTGCAATCCCCAAATGGCTGAGGTTGGGAGGCAGCTCAGTAAATCAAGCAGAGGAGGTAAATAGACATTTTTTGGATTAGTGCTCCAACAAATATGTTACAGCTTGAGGCAGGCTATTCTAGACAGAACCCTTCTGGGAGAGAAAAGACCCCTTTGTGGATCTCCAACTTGTTTAAATATGCTACTTACTTGTTCAGCAATGTTACTGCTGGGTGATTCTGCACATCTGACATTCCTCTGACACTTTCTAAGGGCCCTGAGAAATGCATGGCTGAGCATCCAGCTAACCTCCCTGCTGCACTGAGTAAACTACAGGTTGCCTGAATGGTTTGTGATCCCACATTTCACTGCACCATTGAAATGACTGCTCAATTAAATTTGCCGCTGGCAAGGGTGGATGAAATGAAGCTGCTGAGCCATCAGCTAGGGAAGCAAGGTAGAAGCTCATGTTCCCATTTCTTGTCTCACTACAAGGATATTTCCTCAGGGACAGGACAGAGAAGATTGTCATCATTTCTGAGTTGCTGAAGGATATCTCGAATCACATATATGTGTGCAGAATACGAAGGAGAATCAACTCGTAAAAATTTCATCTCTCTTAAAAGTAAAGGGATATTAGTGCTGAAGGAAGGAATGGAGTCTTCCTGTTAGTATATCAAGTCTGAAACGGAACGATTCAGAAGTGTGAGTCCTTTCCTGCTGTTTTCTAGACAGGGTTAAGAGCCCTAGCTGGGGAAGAGGATTTGATGACCCGCAGACTCCTGCAGACCAAAGTGAAAGGTGACACTCACCCTGAGGTCAAAGTGAAGGATCAGGGTGAGACTTGTTCAAACCCCTGGGTGCAGACTGTGATAGATCAGTAACAATGAGCTGTGCCATTTGTTATGCACTATTCTATTAGCCAATGGGCCGGAGGTGAGGTAAGATAAAGAGCTGATTGATGTGATTGTCCTGAAATCTCAGTGTATGTGGGAGGAAATACATAAAATATTCCTCTTGTCAAGCATTCCTCTTTACTCAAAGTAGAAGAGTAGGTAAGTTATATCGTATATATATTTTTTTTTTTCACTTTGCCACTGTTTTAGGATGAAAAGAATGGAAACTGTAGAGCAGCAGTCAAATAGAAAGTACAGAAATAGCACAGGGAGGGAATGGCTTTAACTGCAAAGAGAAGAGATTTAGATTAATGTTAGGAAGAAATTCTTTACTGTGAGGGTGGTGAAACACTGGCACAGGTTGCTCACAGAAGTTGTGGATGCCCCAGCCCTGGAAGTGTTCAAGGCCAGTTTGGATGGGGCTTTGAGCAACCTGGTCTAGTGGAATCACTTCCCATAGTGGGGGAGTTGGAACTGGATGATCATTGAAGTCCCTTCCAACCCAAACCATTCATTACCATGATTTTATGAAGTATTTTGATTCAGGCTGAAAAGAGGTTTAAACACAATTTGGGAGGAGTAATTGTGGAATTACTCCTCCCAAAACGAGGGAAGAGAGAACCATTGATTTTGGAAAATTTTGGTTTGGTTTAGGTATATTTGATAGAATCTGCTGTCTTTTTAACTTGATAATTTGAAATTAAATTTTGAAAGGATTTTTCAATTTGGAAAACAATTTCCAAAACCACTTTCAAATAGCCTTTTCAGAAAAGCAGAATTGTGGTTTAATGATAAAAAGTGATTTTCCAACTCTCGGTTTTCTTCCACAAGAAGAAAAGTAAAATCAAGAATAAACTTTATTCAAAAGCAGCCAAAAGCCTGTTATGTACAGGTTAAGATCCCAAGCCTCTCTTGCTCTCAAATACTGCATTCTGAACAAGAGAAAACATCTTCTTTCACTGCTGTTATTATTACAATGATAGACTTCCACAATAAGTCTTTGTAGCAATGTGATTTTTTTAATTACTCATGTACCCATCAAATGAGTGCCACTGTAATATAGCATATGTTTTATTTGAAATCCTAATTATGCCAGATGTTTATGGAAACTCAATTCTCTGTTTTGTTGGTGTATTTCTTACACACATACATATTTCCGAGCACAGCAGGACTGCATAAAATAAAAGGGCTGGGTACTGGTTAATATGGAAGGCTACCATTAGTGAAAATTAAATTAATTGTATTATGCACTATGTACTGTTGGCTTTTATGAAAATACTAGAACAAAACAGCAGGATTTCTTGAGAATGGAAAAATCCTGTAAATAAAGCATCAAATACCTCAGCAGGAGGCATTAAACTTCTGAAAACTAGAAAGAAATGAACCATAATTTCTAGCCTAATGGGGAGGTTAGAACCACAGACTTTAAATACTGTCTGTACTTCCCATTCACATCAATGACTTTGCTTAGTCTTTTTAGCCTGTTGCTGGTAAATTCAGGTGGTCTTCAGAAGAACTTATTTTACACCACTGAAAGATTCTTCAAATTCTGGTCAACTGGATAGGACTGGGTCATATTTAAACACAACACTCATATTTGTCATTTACTTCATGCTGCTTAAGAAATTCTTGGAAATTTTTAAAATCAGTTTTTGTTTTCAGATGATAAAAAAAAAGTCTGCCAAGACTAGATTACAAAAATCTGGCAGAAACAGTTGTTCTCCTCCATCCAAATGAACTTTTAAAATTTTCCTTTTTGTGTCTGTGTGTGTACTTTTGTATTGATTACACATATATTGAATTGATCCATGAACTTTTAGCAAGCTAATTGCTGTGATATCTTGAATGTCCATTAAATAAACAGGGGTTAGCCAAGCTTGATGCTATACACCAAGATATCCACAGACATGACACATATCCCAGTTGGGTTTTCCACTGTAAAGACATAGATTTAGTGGATTAAATTTGTGCAGTGCCAAAATGGAGATACTAAAAGTCTTTTTAATTGATCACAAGACATTGCATCCTGTTCTAATCTGGAGCCTGAAAGCTACATAGGCGATAAGTCTCTTCTGAGTGTTTACAAATTCACTTCTATTTTAAAAAGTCACCAGAGGGAAAATTACCCCATCAGAACACTTTTCCAAATAGAAGAGAGCCTGAAGCATCTATTAAAATTTCTCATTGTTTTTTGTGAAAACCTTTAATACAATATTGATACGTAATATTCACTAAAATGTCAAAGTTTAAATACCTAGGCTGTATACAATGAGATATATAATTCAAATGGGCATTAAGAAAATTAGGGTACTGCATTACTGCAGTAATCTGTAACTGTTGCTTGCTTGCTTTGCTAATTTCCTTTTTCTTTACAGGTGAGAATTTACGTACACCATAAATAATTTTTTTGTAATTTTTTCTCCAGCATTTAATTTGGTGCTTCATTTTATTAGCTCTTCAGCTGCAAATTGCAAAGCAGATCAGTTAGACAAAAACCCCATATATTTTAATGGAATAAGAAGATGACCAGGAGTTGTTCAAGTGGAAAAACAAGAAATTAGTTGGAGCAGGAATAGAGAGGGACTCTGAGGAGTGGCAGTGATGCAGATGGAAAACAGGAATCTGTAAAACAAACCTTTTGACTTGCATCTGTGGCGTGAGCTTGGAGTACGAGCGTTATCCAAGACACACTGCCTAACATGATGAAAGGTGGGACAGCTGGCCAAGGGCTTAGTCTTCATGTGGGGACTGATATAAGACAGAAAGAATAAAAAGAAAAAAAGACCCTGTTATAGAAAAAGCCAAATCACTGACAAAATGTTATTAGAAAGCATTAAATCTTAAAGAATTCAATGGAATTGTTTGATTTCTTTTTTTTATTCACAAGTGACTAAACTGGAATGAACAAAAACAAAACTTCCAAAGCAAAATGAAAAATATTTCCTTTCTGAATTTGATGATCACCAAAAGAGGTGTAGCATAAAATACTTTTTAAAGTTTTTGAAGATTATTAGGTCTCTGGTGTTTGTGGGAGTGCTTTTAAAACTGTTTTGAAGCTGATCTATCAGTGACTAACACAGAAAAATGGGATACTGTGACACATGGTTTTCAGGGATACCACAGCTAAAAAAGGGAAAAACCACAAAACAGGACAAATCCTATATCTGTTTTCTATGGGTTTTTCTAGGGAAAAAAATATTCAATATTCAATAAATAATTCAATTCCTGCAATATCTCTTTCCTTCTGTTTTCCTTAGATTTTGTTGCTTGGGGCCAAGAGACGTTTTATTTGTGTTCAGGCCACTGTTAGTAAAAACTTAAGAGGTGATTTGAGATATGCAGGTTTAAATCAGGCTTTAAAAGTTGCATTTATGCATCTGTAGTATTTCCAATACTGTGCATCATATGGTAACAAACCCTTAAAAATGTGCTAGGCAGTGCTATGCACAGCTTAGCAGGATTGGCTTAAACAACACCCGAAGCATCAGACTTACCTGAAGATAAGTCAGAACTCCTGACTTTTTCTTTGGCTTTAGTAGGTGCTAAACAAGGATAAGTTAGGAGACACTTATTGCATCCTCATTTAATCACCCTTAATTTTAGACTTAAAGGAATGCTGTAATGTCTCAGGTCTATAAACGTGTATTTAAGTGGTGGCTTTGACTTTCTCATGGGTAGGGAACACATGTATTGTTGTGCCTAAATGCTCTCTGTAAATTACCAGCCAACTTGCCTAAAGGTGGCATCTGAGTGAAGCAGATGAGTAATAAATATCCCTTGTAAGGCTTAGAATTAAAACTGGCCTGTGAGAAGAGGACTGCTGAGGCATTTTTAACATTTTCATAGGAACAGGTGGATAGTGTAACACCACTTCAGTAATATTAATTCAGACCCATTGAGACCATTCCTTGAGGCAGACGGTAAGACACTGTTGTGCACAGAAGCATGGACCCCTCAGACATCTGTGGTATTTTTCTCTCCATTTCTTACCATCGTAACTCTGATATTTTTTCAGTATCTCTCATCTTATTTTGAATTTTGTTAAGCTTTCTTTTTCACTACTATTTGTGGCAGTTAATGATGGCACACAGGACATTTGCTTACTCTGTGAAAATTACTGTTTCTGCTGTGAAATGTAGATTTGGTGCTTCTGGTTTCATGCACTGGCTAGGGACCCTCACCTTGGCTCTTCAGGCTCATCTAGCTTTCTTTGTGTGTGTTCAAAAACTCAGTGTATATGGTTTTATAACTACCCCAAAAATTTGTGTATGTATATTGCCTTTGACAACTAGATGTGCTTCCAAATTTGCTCCTTCCAGAGGGGTTTATATTACAAAGCCTTCACAAGAAAGAGGCAAGATTCAGTCCTGAAACACTGCATGTGTTTAAGTGCATTGGATCCTTGCCTAACTCGAATAATAAAAGGCTGTGGCATTGGCTTGGAAAATGCTAATGGACAAGGATCATTAAACAGGCAATAGTCACACAAAGGTAATTGTCACAGTACTCTTCTATTGCATTTTCATGCCTACATAAAGGTAATTTTATAAAAAATTTCTGTTACATTGAAACATAATTTAATTTTGAAATTAGATCTTCATTTGATTTTAATTCATGAAAATACAAATTTACATTCCGTTTCCTTTACTATCTTTTGTGTAGATCTGAAAAGCTGACTTGCCATTCCTTGAGGCCATTTTCTGAAGCTGACTGTCTCCTCAGGCTCACAGTGATAGCACTACACTTATTCACAGATATAATAGTACTTTACCAGATGGATGAAAGCAGATGGGCTGGTTTTATTTCTTTATTTTTCCTCCCTCCTAGTCTCTAAATAAGGCTAAATTTCTTGCACCTAGTAAACTGCCCCTACTTTTGTATGGGAAAAAATTATAAAATTCTTTCATAAAGTAATTCCTTAGCCATAACTAGAAATTCATGCCTGAAAATTTAAAAATATTTAGAAGGATGTTCATAAAAAATCATGCAAAATCCATACGTCAATACAATTCCTTCACTGAACTGTAAGAAACAATTCAAATGCAAATTCTTTTATTATTAACCTTTTATTTAAACTTCTAGCTTATAGCATCACCGATGCATTTCAGAAATACAAATAAGTACTTAATTTTATTAATTCCTCTTAACAATACTGTTAAAAAGGTTGGTTGTACAAAACTCTGTGAAACCTAACACTTTTGGTGCCTTTAAATTCAGGTTTGTGCCCATGAGAATCTTCCTTGGTCCTCATTTTATTCTTCAGAGAGAAAATAAAATCAGTAACTTCTTCATCAAACACATTCCATGCACCAGTGAAAAGCTAACCACGTATGTGCAGTTTCAGACATTTTATCTGTCTGCTTCACAGGAAGCATGATCCTCTAAAGAGAAATTTGACTGATTGTCTGCTCCAGCCAGCCCAGACAACTGATGTGTTTGGTACAGGGAAGATGTGGGCAGAGCTTCAGGGAGAGCAGTCACTGACACAGGCTGACTCTGCCACGGTCTCTCTGTGTGAAAATGCAGTTCAGTTTCTTGTGGAACGAGACAGCTGAGCCTGAAAGAGCTGTGACCTCGGGTAAGATTTGCCTAAGAAAACAACTATGCAAGCAAAAAGAACCGTTAAGTAAGGAGGCTGAAGGTAAACAGAAATTGGCTTTTTCGGTTTTAATTTGTTTCTGTTTCAGCAGCAGCATGTTTGTAACAAGCAGCAAAGTCTTGCAAAAGAATTTGTAGAAAGGGTTTATAGCTACAGAAAAATTCCATCCCCCACCTCATAGCGAGTAATAAACCACAAAACCTTTTGGGAAGATTTATAGACTCATAGAACCATAGAATGGTTTGGGTTGGAAAGGACCTTTAGATATGATCTAGTCCAACCCCTCTGCAATGAGTGAGGACATCTTCAACCAGATCAGGTTGCTCAAAACCTGTCCAACCTGACCTTGAAGTCTACATTTCTTACCTCTAATGTTCTCTCTTTGGGAGAAGCACAGGGAACAAGACTTGGACCTGGCAGGCATTTGTCACAATCCTTCACTGAGGCAGCTGGACACATCTGGACAGTCTACACCTGTAGACTGAGGATCTTGTCCTTTTTTGGGTGTTGGAAGGTACCGAGAGAGAAGCAAAAAGCTCACATTTGCTGTGGTATGTAGTGTTCCTCTCCAGGGAGATTTCAGATCACCCGAAGCTATGACTGGAAGGTCAGTTCTTCTGAGAAGCATTCTAGAAAAGCTTGAAATGAAACTGAGCCTACTCAGTCTTTGCTAAACAAGGTTTTTGTGTTTTAATAATAATAAACCCTTCCCCCCAAAAAAATCCCTTGCTAACATTTTGTTCTCTTTTCCTTTTGGAGAAACTCACAAGGCATCAAATATGTGTTAATGATGGGACTTGGGAGGATGACACTATGAATGAGACTTAAGTTATAAATGAACACTCTTATGCAATGTGAGTGTTCACATCAAAAATGGAATACTAACCATCAAAAATGGAATAATGGCTTTTGCTCATCCTTCCACTTGCCAATGGTGCATTTAAATTCCATTTTAAAAACATGGAGTTTTTTTGGCACAGGCAAGAGACATGGTCTGTGACTGTTCTTTGAGCTTTCCAAGTGTGGGATGGGTGTTGAATGACGCGTCAGCACTATCATGAATTCAGCTTTCACTGAGCCTTGTAAAACATGCCCATGTGAAATCTGTCCAAATTTCATAGCAGATCTCTTAGAAAGATATGGTACCATCAACATGCAATAGTAATAAGATTTTATAAGTAATAGTTATTAGGAGAGGAAAAAAGTCATGTTTTTCCAATTTTAGATGGAAAACAGTAGGAACTGTGGAAGGATTCTCCCATAAAAGCACATGATATAACCTAAAATTGTTTCTAGGTACAAGGAAAGGGACAGTAAATACAGGAATTTTATTTTAAGGCCAAAGAAGGAATAAAAACCTCGTAGCCATTTCATGACAGGACAGCACCTGGTTAAGCTGCAGAAGATAATGAGTCTACTTCAGAAATGGATGGGATGATAGAAGTTCTGGTTCAATGGAATTTTAATAGCACTGGGAATTTTCATTGCAATTCTATTGCACTCTTGCAGCCTTGTGTTTTCAGAAATACTCAGTTTTATCTTTCAAAAAGGTCTCTAGGAAAAAAATAGACCCTGATTCCTCTGACATATCAAGTCAATCTGTTCCTACCAATATTAAAATCCCTAAAGCCATGCTATGGGGAAAGCTCTTGTTATCAGAAGCATCGCAAGAAAAGTTCTCAAGGGTGCAGAAATGTGCAGTTGTTCCTTCACCTGTTTTCTCAAGTACATTTAAGAGTGTCCTGATTCTGTCCAGGACAGGATTAATGTTTGCAGCAGCAAGAAAAGGACATGGCTGGGACACAAAGGTTTTTCTGTACCACTTCATGTTATTTTCCAGGATGGGGGAAGGGCTCCCTTCTGGGTGGTGTAGTGTGGTGGAGGGAGAGGTCGGGTATTGTAGGGGTTTCTGTGACAATTATTTGCCTCTTTCTTGTACCCTCTTCATTAGTATTGTTGCTGTTACTGTTTGTTTTCTTATCTTGTCATTTCCAGTAAATTGCTCTTATCTCAACTCCTGATCTT
Organism: Machaerirhynchus nigripectus; assembly: GCA_013397975.1. NCBI lineage: Eukaryota > Metazoa > Chordata > Aves > Passeriformes > Dicruridae > Machaerirhynchus > Machaerirhynchus nigripectus. Next base: position 597,806 of record VZRQ01008079.1, on the reverse strand, counting down.
TGTGCCTCCAATTCCCCTCTCCAGCTCACTTCAGGGAGAGAGGGAGGGGGAGTGGGGTGACCCAAACCATCTGTGAGTGGCACATGGTTTGGAGAGTCTCAGGGGAAGCACTAAATTGAGGAGTACCATTCCTAAACCACAACAGCCTTATTTGTAAACTAACCCTGTCCTGGGTGGAACCAGGACAAAGAGCTGCTCTAACTACACTACATAAAGCTCCTGCTTCAAATGTAGCTGTGATGGTGCCAACTCCATTGAAACTGTACTACAGCTGGACTCTAGTGTTTTAAAATATTAAAAAGTGCCTTATTCTTGACAGTCCTGGGCATAATTTTCATGTATTCCTCTTAGTAACCGTCAACTTTATTTGCATTTCATTGTTAACAGTTTGAATTTCTTGCCTCTGTTTCCCATGTGCTATGTATTGGAGGGGTTTTTTTCTCACAGTTTTCTTTTCTACTCAACAACTACAGAGTTGTAATGAAAAGGGCTTTCCTTCTCTGGAACATGCTAAAATATTTTAAAACAATTCCCTTTTTCTGTCACATTTATGTAATTTTATTTTCCTCCTCTTCAGTCTTGTTTATGTACACTTCTATGGTAAATTAAAAAAATATCATTCACCTTGAGCTGTGGCTTATCTTTCTAAATTAAAAATTAACCATCTTTTCACTTTTTACTGACCATATTGAAAAAAACAGTTTTCAGCTTCCAGATCCAGTAGCAGCATGTCAAGATTTGGGTATTGGAGTAATTGTTTAACAGTAAGAGGTCATTAATTTTGTCATGAAAATATGCAGGACAGTGTAAATATTTTTTTAAAAACACAAAACCTATATATGAGGGAGAACTAAAGGATTAACTCACCTGTCTGCAACTGTTAATAACATTTCTAATCTGCTACTTGCTCGGAAAACAAAAATCAGATCTGATTGCAGCATTTTCATCCCCACAATTTTCAGTGACAGACAAAAAGTTACAGGGAAGCAAAGCCTACAACAATCCTAACTTGGTTTGGTGCATGCAATTTCTCTCTCTACCCACACTCAATTAAACAGTATGGTATGAGACTCATCTAATTTCCTTGTTCCAACACACAGACACCCACCATTGAAGTTAATGGGTTTTATATTATTTTACAGAGATATTCTAACTAAGTTGAATTAACAGGAACGTTTTATTCACCACTGGCAGTGGATAGTCTCTTGCCAGTCTCAGGGGCATTACAGCTTGGTTCACACAGAGGGTGTGTCTGGTTAAACACATCCACGCAGCGATACAGTGCCCGACTCATCTCATGAGCACAGACAGACTGGCTGAATTGTATTGTATGATCAGAGCTCCAAGGAGCTGAAGTTAATGTCAGCATTACGTTTCTTGCTTATGAGCAGTCTGTAGAATGAAATTACACCTGGAGTATTTGGAAAATGCCGATTATCAACCTTTGGAAAATTATGGATTGAGCAGTGGTAAAGCTAAGCTTGAAACTGAGGCAACTTCTTTAGGATCTAGAAAACAAGTCTTATGTGGAACAGCTCAAGGAACTGGGGTTGTTTAGTCTGGAGAAGCAAAGGCTTAGGAGTGACCTCATAACTCTATACAACTACTTGAAAGGAGATTGCAATGAGGTGGGGGTCGATCTCTTCTGCCATGTCTCAAGTGAAAGGATGACAGAAAATGGCCTCAAATTGTCCCAAATTGTCCCAAATTGTTCAGATTACATATTAGAAAAGAAAAAAAAAATCACTGAAAGAGCCATCAACCACTGGAATAAGTTGCCCAGGGCAGTGGTGGAGCCACCATGTCTGGAAGTGTTCAAGAGGCATTCGGATGTGGCAGCTGGGGATATGGTTTAGGCGTGATTGTGGTGGTGCTGGGCTGACAGCTGGATTAGATGATCTTGAAGGTCTCTTTCAATCCCTGATGATTCTGTGATTCTGGGGTTCTTGCCTTGCTGTACTTCCTCCAGCATGGAGGTGTAGTTTAATTCTCAATTGCACATTGTGAAACATTTGATGTTGACGTTTTTTGGTAACTTTTAGGAATGTTACATCAATAAAACATCTAATTTTAATGTTCACTTGTTCAGTAGGAGTATTCTTGTGAGACCTATTGTATTTTCCTATATCACCTCTCATCAAAGATGAAGTAGAAACGGTACAACTGCATCCCTTACTGAAAATAAACTTGACTTAAGTGAGCTTAGGCTGAAGTCTTAAGTTATTAACAAATAGCAATATATATATCTAAGAGTAGGCAAGTCTATTTTGGTCCTCTGGAAATAACAGAGTTACTATTTGCTATGTATTCCTAGTCTTCTTCAAAAATTGCCCAGCCAATCCGAAATGTGATTTTATTAACCATATTCAAAGAGTATATTTTCACACTAACAACAAATAGAGAAAAAGTTCTTTACTTTCACACATAATACCCAAGATACCATCCCAAGAAGACAGAGACCGGTTCTTCCTGATGGAGCAGTGGGAGCATGAGAGAGCACAGGCACAACATGAAGAAAGAGAGGTGCTTCCTGGATATACAGAAGTGCTTTTCTCCATGAAGACGATGTCAGTCACTTATGTGGATCTGGTAAAGCATATCCTGTTCAGCTCCACCACGGGAAGTAACAACACACACACTTAGCCTTGCATATTGTTTATAGACATAAAATCAGGATAGGTAAAAATTCAAGCCATCCTTTGGAGGGTTTCAGTTCTTCCTGAAGAATTTGGAAAGATTTATAAGAAAAGTAGTTCAAACTCAAAAACACCTTAGTGATGCTTTAGACAGCTAAAGCAGATGGAAGAGCCTGTGTGTGAACATTTTATTTAGGCCATTTGAAAAGGCATCAAAAAAATCCTTAATGTATTGCTCTATACTGATCGTCTAAAAAGAAGAGAGAATTTCACTTCTCTGCTGTAAGATCTCTGTTAATTTCTTTTCTTAATAGTCTCTCCTCTCCATTAATAATAGCAACAAGGTTTCATACAGAAAAAAAATGATGGGAGAAGTATTTTGGTGGCATTTCTCTTAAGAAATGACACAAATGTTGCATTCTAAGGACTCAAAATGTAGTTGGAATTTTATATTTTATTAATGTTAATCAATATATCCAGGTCACTTGCTATTGTATTTAATGAAAATTGTTGTTCATTCACACATTCAGTCTTCCAAGAGATCAACTTCTCCCAGCTTGCCAAGTATCTAACGCAGCTCCTCAGTGTACCGTGACCTTTTCCTTCTGGTTGAGCTAGGGGAGGATTTGATGCAGAATAAAAGTAATTAATTTTGGAATTTTCCGCAGAATGGGATTTCCATTTTTCAGTTCCCTATAAACCCAGTCACTGTCTCCTCTGTAATTCTCCCTGGTCGTGTTCTGAGAGGGTAAATGATATGATCAAGTTGCATAGCCAGATCTCAAGGGGTGAAAAATACTAGTGGAGAAAATTTGCAACCTGAAAACATTTTTACCAGGTTCCCAAGCAGAAAAATCGAAGCTGTGTTTCCAACAGGAATTCCCATGTCTTGTACATTCCAGATGCTAAATTGTGCCAAGCCTCCAAGTACAATTTTTAGAATATTAAGTTATTTCTTACAATAAAAAGAATAGGCTGCTTCCAGCCCTGATCCCTGTCCCACTGTCTCATTCATACATTATGATCAACTGGAAGGGGAAATTCATGGCTGAAAACAGGCTATTTTAACTTGTCCCAGTTCCTTGCCTATCACACAGCTCCACAAACAATCATCTTGGTGCAAGTGAAGCAATGAACTGGAGCAATAGCTGACATGACTGTTCAAAGAAATATAAGTCTAAACTCATGATTTTCCTTCATCATGATGAGCTGGGTATAAGTGCTTGTGAGTCGTTTTTCCTCTTCTGAAATTATCCTCTGAGAGCTGTGAACTGTGAAGTAATTTTAATGGAACACCAACACTGAAATTTGAAGATGTTAAGGTTCATACTGCACGTTGCTTCGTCCCTTACCATCCTAGCAGAACCAGCCAGCTAATGGGATCCTCTCCTGCTTCTCAATTTCCATTTCAAATATTTGGAAAACCAAATGCACATAAAATCTTCTACAAAATTACCAAAAAAATTATTAGGTTCCTGTTCCCTCACTCCATTTCTTTCCAGACTTCATGGATGTATCTGTTGCTGAACAACTGGAACTATGACTTTCCTAAATACATATATATGGTGAAATGGATATTAATATTGATTCATGCTGTCTTCTTCCCTGAGCCTATTTTTGTGCAGAGATTAATATGGAGCAGATATTGTGCCATCTTTAATTTTCAGAACTATATAACTCCTAATAACATTCTTTTCTCTTGGTTAAAAGATGTAGTTTTTCTTTGATTTAGTCTCCTCAGCTTTTCTGCATATTTCATTTTCTCTGCTTTTTGATATGATTATTGAATTGTCTCGAAGACTGCATGCCTCAAAATAGCACCAAGTAAAAGATGGATGAACAATCTAATATGGTTTCTTTCTCCTCACATTAACTTGCAGCTCTAAGGTTCTCTCAAACCAGTACAAAACACTCACTGAACATACTCACTGGACACTGAGAAAGCATGTGAATGCCTCACTAAAATCATGTAGAATATATTTCTGTTATGAAGACATATCTCTTATTAAATAAAGTAAATGCTGTTCCTTAAAAAAATCCTTAAATGCTTCCACTGCGAAATCTAGTTCTATTTGTAAATGGATAAAATTTTCTTATCAGTAATCTTTTGTAGCTCAAAAAGTCAGTCAACTGACTTTTTGTTGTAAAAATTTAAATTTAGGTAAATGGTCAGGTTTTTAACTCTTTTAGATCAAATGCATGGAGAAGTAGGACCACAGATTCTTAATTGGTTTTGATTGACTAACTAGTTTTGAGGGAAAGAGGTCTGGTTTGCTCACACAGTATGTATGTAACCATAAATAAGTATTTAGTGATGACTTGTGAAAGTAGCACATACTCAGTTTATATTTCAGCCATAGCTGTACAGAGTAATGCTGTTTCTTCCACGTTTGTCTTTCCTGTTTGTGCTCCTTTCTGCAAACTCTGTTACTACAGTGTATTCCCCTTATTTCTCAAAAATTATCTTCAGTTTAAGTATTTGTTTTGTATTTAAAGAATGGGTTTGAAAATGCTGTTTCAGAGCATTTCTCTAAGGCTGGAATTTGAAGGAGTATAATTACAGTTTTCAGTCTTGTTCATCTTTGATAATTAGAGTTATTTAAATAAATATCTCTAAGTATATAATTTAATAAACCCCTTAAGAAGGTTGGAACAAGAAATTATGCAAATAATTTTATCTATTAGTTAGAATCATCAAAGAAAGATTTTTAAAATTAATTTTCCCCCTTTGATCTTTTTTTTGTCTGTGTCCAATCCATTCCCCATTAAACACATGGGAAGACAAAATTTTTAGACAATTATTTCTCAGATATCCCTTATTTTGACATCTGTAAAACAACTTGAGCATGACTTTCGATACTAAGAAGTTATTTTTTACTGAGTTGAACTTCATTCACCTTTACTAGCAGCAGGGTGAGTTTCTGGAGGGGAGAAAAAAAACATACTTTTAAATAGATTTTGTACTCAGGGATGCATCAATGAAGATAACAAGTTGTCACAGTTACAGTATAACTTCTTCATTTCTCATGATGTGGCTGCTTTTGAACCTGCAGGCTAGCTTTAGGTGGTTCCACGCAGGCAGCAATTTGGCAAGAATTAGCTATGGGCTTGAGTGAATTTACTGGCCTGATACCAATATTTCTAGTGAATTTGCTGTAGCACCAAAACTGTTGCTGTCCCTTCCCAAAATTTTAGGTGTTTCAGTAACTCAAGCAAATTTTTCAACGTTCACACATTTTGCCAAGTCGAAACTATGGATCTAATCAGTGGAAGTGCCTTTCCTTCATACGTGCACATCACATTTTTAAATTTTCCATTACTGTGGTGTCATCTCCTGCAGAAAAGCAGCTTTTTCTCACTGGCACAGTTCCAAGGTGCTGCTGTTTGAATGGAAGAATATCCAGGTTCCCAAACACTTGTTGCTATACCAACCCAACTGATGGCACAACCTTGTTGCTGAGCAGCTGGCTTGATAAAAATTGATGTTTAACAAGCTAAACCACAAACACATGGCTTGGTTCAAATAAAGGTTTTACAAGACAATCTACAGCTCCTGAAATTGATATTAACACTTTTGCTGAACTATGAAGCCAGTGGTTAGAAATGGCTTTCAGCTATAACGCTAAAACTGTAAGTTTTCATTTAAATTGTACAATTACTATTTTAATGAAAAATAAGCTGTATTTATGAAATATAGTTAACAAAATATGTGTTCTGTAACAAAATTTCCTACTGTCATTGATCTTCATGATCTGTCAAGACACTGAAATTAAAATTAGAGAATTTTCAAATATAATCTAGAGAAAAATTTGATTTGTTGTTGCAAAATGCTCTGCTCTTTTATCACTCAGGAAATCATTTGATAAACTCTCAGTAAAAGACTGAGGTAGTATTTTGGATCTCAATTAGAGCTGACTTACTTAAACAAACGTAAAGTTTTTTTATTATCTTATTTCTTAATCAACTACTGGGCTTTGCTACCCCTATGGAATAAAGGATGTGCAGTCCCAAGTAAGTCAGGAATAGAGGTTTGGCTGTGGCTGACTGGGGATTAGTCTTGCAGAAAATAGCCTGGGATGATGTTAGACAAGAATTTAGGTGAAACTGCAGTGTGCCCCTGTAGTGATGATGTGGCTGCATTAGCAAGAAGTCAAGGCAAGTGATTACTCCTTTCTAGTCGGTATTTGCCAGGGTAAGTCTGTCCTCTTCTGTGTCCCCCTCCTCCCCAGCACAAAACAGACTGAGACACCAGAAGAAGTCCAGCAGAAATGTTCTGACATAGTGGGGTGCTGTAGCTCACCGTATGAGGAGACACTAAAGAGGGTGGCTTATTTCAGGCTGGAGAAGACTAAAAGTGTAACTAGTCTTCACCTATGTAAGTGCAGGCTATAGAAGACTCTCACTCCAGCTTCTCCATGAAGTGCACAGGATGACAGGCAATAGCCACAAGCTGTAGAAGGGGGGATTCTGACAGGTACAAGGAAAAACAAAAAATGGAAGTGAGAGTGGTTAAGCACTGGAATATGTTTACTAGAGATGTGAAATCTGCATCCTTGAAGACATCTAAAAGATGACTGGACAAGGCAAGAAATCCTTTCCAGACTAAATTATTCTGTGATTCTGAGGTCAAGTTAAGCAGAGAGGTTATCTGTTCTTTCCCAGGAAAGTAATAAATGGCTACATTTAATCACTCTGATAAGGTCAGTGAAAGCAATAAATGCCTCCCTAGAACTGCTGAAAATGGATTAAACCCTGCCTTCAGCTAACACAACATTAGAGCTATCACAATCTGTCTACTCTTTGCCACTCACTGTCCAGTGACACATTTTGGCAGTGATGATTTACCAGATAAATGTACCAACTGCAAAGCTGAAAGTTACTTTGTTTAGTCAAACTTCCCAGAACATTTATAGCATCTCTCTGGGAATGTCCTATTGGCACTCCATGTACTATGCTTACAACTAGTCTGCCCCAGAGCTGAAGGGGTTTGTGTATCTTCTATCATTTTAAAACTATGACACAGGCAATACTGTACTGCATTACACTGATATTTTTGAATATAGGTCTTCATAAAAATGTAATTTTGACCTTATTGAAAAGAGTGGTTAATCCCCACTAATTGTAGTAAGGAATGCACCCCAGTCCCTCTTCATGGAAATGGTGTACGGGGAAGAGTCTGGGGAGAAACACCCACAATTATTTTCAACACCCAAAATGAAGGAACAAATGATGCTTTTCCCAGTCATTTATTCAACAGTAGTAGCTGCAGCAGTTTTATAAATCAGACTCAGAATGTCTCTCTGAGAATATATGTCATAAAAAATGCCACTGGAGACAGCATTACTGTACCACGCATTAGAGGTCAGAAAGCTCTAGTACTTAGCACAGGAGTATAGAAATGAAAGGTTGTACGTCCATGCAATAGTAAGTTTCCTGTTCTGTCAAAAGATACTTTATGCTTTAAGAAGTTTGCATAAAGAAGTTCTGAGTTTAGCATTATTTTATGCATTACCTATGAAACATTTCTTTTTCTGTATCTAACTTGCTTCTACGCCTACAACAACATTATGTCAGGAATGCCTTCAATTTGAATCTTTTCCAAAAGATGACACAAACCAGCTGGACTGTATTTTCATTTCCCAGGAATACTTCCTGGCCCAAAGCATCACTCTGTGTAACAGTTTTATCTTTTTTAAGTCTGTGAAATAAAACTTGAGCAAGAGGTAATTTTTCCCAGGTAAAAATCCCTGACACATATTATTTGCTATCCAGACAGTGACTGGCTGTCTGTAGCCCTGGAGCAATGTCATTTTATCATTTTCAGGTTACCTCTGAACACAGACTTTTGACACTCCTTAAGGGGACTTCTGTAAGTATTCCTCACTGACTTGAAAAATAGCATGTGGCTTGGAAAGATATCTCCGTGTTTTTTTAATTTCACTTACTTTTCAGAGAGAAAAATGTGGGGCAACACTGGCTTAGCATGTTTCATTCTGCCCTAAAGTTTCCTTGACTGAAAATAACCAGTCCTCTTTTCAGATTTGTTTTAGCTGCCTTTTTAAATCAGTATTTTTAACAGCATTTGCCATTAACCTTACCTGAGCGTGGCAGTAATGACGAAATTCACCCATCAATTCTGGATTATTTGTTTTGCTATAGTAAAAACTCCTTGCCAGATATGAGGAGTTCTTTGTACTATCAAGACAACCCATACTGCTCTATTGTACTCAATATACTACTCCACTGTCCTGAAACCAATTAAATCATGTGGTATGCTAAAAAAAGGACATACTTTCATTCACACGTTGGTTTAGATTCACCGAAGAAATCTAAGATAATTGAGCTTGTCATTTTCTTTAGAACATGTTTCATAAAAACCTCAATATTCTTGAAATACATCTTGGGTGTAAATTTGTCACTTTTTAATATGACAGGAAATAGCCTTTTCTAGTTTCCCCTCTACAGTCTAGAGCTGCCTCTGCAGAGGTACTCTGGATCTTGCATCAAATCACTCCAAAGTGTCCTGAGACCTGGAAAAGGCTTTGTGATCAAACCTCTGGAGAAGGCTCTTTTTCAGTGCCAACTATCTGTTTGTAACAAAGATTGTTATCTAGTATTTTCAATTTAACTTTCCAAAACATAGTGTCTCCATTTACCAAAAGGCATCATGATTTTTAAATTAAGTTCTGGTAGGCTATCTCATCCATCTAAAATGCAGTGTCCTGGGACCCATTCTCATAGATTTATATAACTTTCCAATTTTTTTTGTGAAAAGCGTATTTCTTTTATGTCTGCCCTATTACTTTTTCTTGTTTTCCTCTGAAAAAGAAATATGTTTCCAGTTCCTTGGCTTTGCTACATGTTTAACTATTTTGACTGTCTTTATTTTGCTCCTTCCAAAGATGATTATTAAAAAGTGTGTTTTTATTCATCTATTATTACACTGGGTTTATTATTGATAGCAGGCATGGCTCAAGGCAAGAAAAATTCAGATGAATGCTTTTTCAGACTGCAGAGCTTTACTGCATTTGAATTCATAGATAAAGTACCTGTTTTAATCTAGTTTTCAAAGTCCTTAATGATGAGACTGTCATTGATGTGAAATTTTGTTTTCTTTCCTTACAAGGGAACTTGTTTTTTTGACCTAATAAAGAATTCAAAAGCAGACTTTTTACCAGACTACACTTCACATTTATCTGGCTCTCTTAGCTCTGGCTGTGAGCTGGATGCAGGAAAAAGGAAATTGGAAATGTCTGATTAGTACCTTACCAGGAGCTGATGGTAGACATTCAACATCTAAGATTTAGGATACTGGATTATTTCTCAGAGATGGACATCTAGTTTTAAAATGACCGTGAGCCAAAGCACAAGCTCATTTCACTCAGAAGCTGTGATTTTCAGAAATAGTCACTAAATAAAAGAAAAAACTCTTTGACCTGATCAAGATATGGTAATTAGAAATAATGTTTCTTTATTTTCCATACAATTATTTTTGTGTTTTTTTTCTGTTATCAACCTCTTCTCTCAAGTCTAATAGGAAATGAAAGTGCAGTATGGGTCCTGTCCTTCTGCTGTACAAGTTGGGCTCTCAGTTGTGCCACAAATCCAGTAATTCCATTTACCTTTGAATTAAACATGTCACAACTTCCTAAGAAAATAAATAAAATTAGGTCATTAACATTCAAAATACTGAAACGAAAACATAGTTAAGCAAAACTGACAATAGCAATAATATTCCTTTTTACATGCAAAATATCTAATACCATAAATAGCATCAGTGATCATAGCACATAACCTTACAGAATGTTTCCAGTTATCAGTTATCAAAATCTTATTTGCTATTACTATCTTTCACTGTCATCTAGTGTCCAAAAATACTTTCTGCAAGTGTTGGTGAAGAAGAAGAATGCAAGAATGCACAGAAGAATGAATGACTAATTTTTTTCCAACTTAATTAAAAAACTTCTAATCAGAAAGTAATTCCTAAAGTTGGATATTCAAGGGCTACTTCCTTCCATCTAGTAGCTCAGTCTTGGAAAGTCCATGCTGCTGAACATGCCTGACCAGCAAGGAAATGTGAAATGGAGAGGAAATATGGAGCTTTAAAGACCAAGACCATTACAGAAAATAGTGGAACAGGGATTTCAGGTCTCAGTTGTGTCAGGGCTTTAAGGGATTTGTGGGCTAGAAGAAAGTACAGCCAAAATATGTCTGTCCATTTGAATAGAAGAAATAAGTATCCAGTGAAGAAAATTACTAGGATATATTGCTAAATAAAACCCCCACCTCTCCACACCCCCACCCCAAAACAACTAAAAATTTAATTTCCCAAACAAGAACATGCATTAAATATATTTCATATGTTCCCATTTTGTTCATTTTTTCTACATAAAGTAGCAAGAAAGCAAACATGGCAGGTTTGAGTCAAGCTTTCTTAGGGCATTTGTGAGGTATTTCAGAGAGCACTGTTTCAGTTTGCACAGTGAAGAACAGAGCCATATTCATAGCTTATATGTTTGAGCCTTACTCTTCACAAACACCCGTGTTTATAATTTTAATTAGCAATATTGCACTGAAAATATCTGATCACGTTTTCAGGGAAATATTTTTTAGTTTTCAAAATGAAAGATCACATGAAACCATTGTTTCTACTTACATGTTCTCACCACAGTCACATGACCAAATTCAGTTTCCATTTTGCAACATTCAAATACTGCACAAGTTATTCTGAGTAAAGTGAGGAATACATTCACACATCTGAAAGGAAACAGGATTAAAAATAAACATAAATAACCTGAGATGTTGTTAATCGATTTAGTCCTGGTAAAATTAACCTCAAGGAACCAAGGCACCAGATACTTAAAATGACAAACTTTATGCAGAGCATTAATATCTGTTCTTGAATATAAGTTTCGTGCCAAATGTTCATTACCTGTTCACTTCATAAATGTTACTCGAAGGGCAAAAGGCAGCATAGTGAAGCTAAATGACCCAAAATTACATAAGGGCAACTTATTAACATGAAAAATATTAATAAGAGGGTGATTTCTAAAAATCATATGTAAAAAAGTTGCCTTTGCAACAGTAAAAACCCAAACCAACAAATCATCCAAAAAACACTTAACAACAAGAACCCACCAATTATTCTTTGAATAATAATAATGATAATTGAAGAACAGGTAAATGTTGCACTGATTTAAAATTTTTAAAAGAATGGATTTATATTAAAAAGAATGGCTTTATATTAATCTTCTCATCCTTGCAAAAGTGGCAGCAATATTCTTACAGGTTCAGCTGAAGGAGTCTGGATTGGTGTCCATACAAAGAAAGAATAAAAAAAAAAATACCTCTCACAAAAATTTGATTTCAAAATATATATTTGGCAGTTAGTGGAAGAGTAATGTAAACCCAACATTCTTGATTAAGGTAGATACTGAACCTAAAAGGGTAAGGAGAGTAAAGGTTTCAGCCTGTTTCATATTACTTTTCTTAACTCATTTTTTCCTGTATTTACTACATCGAGAAATAACCAATGACACTGACCAGTTTTCAGTGAGCAAGAACACACTGTTCCTATTTCATCACTTAGTAACTAACAAAATTTCATTAGCTTAAGGTTCTGAAAATATTTTAACTAATTTTCTGTAAAGAAAACAATTTCTTCTATAAATTTGAAGCATCATTTACTTGCATTAAAATGTGGTGAAAGAAAGTCTAATAATAATTTTGGAACTCACTAGAAAATACCATACCAGAGATGACTGTCCCACCTAAATTTTTGTTCAAGAAAACAAACAAAACCTGTCTTTTTATTTTTTGTCTTTTTTTTTAATCTTTGATTTATGAACACAATAATTTTCAATTGGAACATAACTTGGAATCCATCAAGCAGTTCAAACCGCTTCAACCCTTTGTGAAATTAGGTATATGTATCTAGTATAATGTCTCTGTATCAGTACTTGAACATTTGATGTCATGCTGCATTGGACCTCTAAATTTCTGCTTGCTGTTTATTAGAGCATGAGAAATATTCAAGGATATAACTTCTGGAAATAGTAAAGGACTTTCAGGCAACTTTTCAATCATTTTACTTTAAAAGACATTGAATAAAGTTAAAATAACTTTCTGAAAACTCTCCTGGCCTCACAAAGATATTCTGCATTGGAATTCAGTAGATACTCCTAATATTGACCTTTGATGAAAAATATTGAAACTATATCCATCCTTGCTAAATGAGAGATTGGAAAAATACTTAAGAACCAATTAGAGAGAAATAAATAAATTGCACAGGACTGGCATGCAAGTTGCTAAGACCATTGTGCTTCTTAATGTATCTATTTTCTTGTCTGTTCTGGGATGGCTGTCTTACTCCTAAAAATAATAATAAAAAAAAAATAAAGGGACTATTTAAAAAACATTTTGTAAAACAATCTAAAAGGAAGGATGAAAACTTATGAAACCATACATCAAGTGTGGATATTGATCCCAAATATAGTCCACACCATGCATGCTTAAAGAATTTTAGAAAGTAACTCCTATCCCCAACCTGAGAGCTCCAACACTTGCTTTCAGACTGATTAAAAATATAAAGACTAGCAATGACCTCTAGTGTTGCGGTTTCAGTACTGCAAAATACTCTTGCTAGCAATAAACCACAGCATCCATGGGACATGCAGGGAATTTTAGACTGTATTATTCAGTTATTAGTGCAACACAGAAACTCCTTTAAAGAAAAAAAAAGTTTTTTCTGTTACCTATAGCTAACAGCAGAAGAAATACTCTGTTTCTCCAGTTTAAAAAAAAGAACTGGAATACTGTTTGGATTGAAAGTATCTGTATCTGATGATAGAGTGGGTAACTTTCTGTACTCTTCTTTGCACCTGTTTCAAGAACAATGATTATGTATCAGGTGAGATGCCACTCTGGCTGAGTTATAAGCCCAGGACAGGTAGGACAAGGGGAGCAGGAGATAGTGAAAGAAATCCCAACAGGAAGAGCAAATAAGAAGACATTATATTTCACACTCTTGCTGGACACACATTGCTTGGACCATTTGTGGAGAACGCACAAAGCGGTGTTGCTTTCTAAGATCACCTTCATGCCACTACTGTCCCCTTCACAAGCAAATGTCCATGTTTTATATTGGTTTTATTAGCCAGGGGTGTGAACAGAAAAAGCCTAGATACATAAACGTGGTTATAAAATGTCCAAATGACAGTACTAGGACCTAAACCAATTGCCCACTGAGGCTTGAGAGGAAATGCATTATTTGTCTTTGGTAACACCATAGAATTCTTGGCCTTACTCTTACAGCTCAGATCTTGCTTTTAGATTTTTTTTGCACTTATCTAAGAAGCAGGATCTTTTTCCTTTTCTCTATTACATAGTGAACAAAAAAGTCTACAGCTTCAGTGAAATATGAAAAATTGTCTTTAGGGACAAATTGCCACAGCAGGATGGTTAAAAAGATCATATGAAATTCGCTGTGAAATCCTTGTGTGGCTTACCTGATGATTGAGGGGTACTTCCCAAACAAAGCTGAAGTGAAATTACAAAATGGTCTTCTGAGGTTTTCCAGGGCTTCCTCTGGTCACCAAGCACTGAAAAGAGTAATGTTTCTGTTTCTAATTCTACTTTTGGATCTTGCTTACTCTCACTTGAGTCTCATTTTTTTCCTTCTTAATATTTCCTTCCTTTTTTCTCCCTAACAATGTTAAACACACTGCTGAGCTGTTCCTTACAGTAAGAGTTTTCCTGTGCTCTTTATCATTTTGGTTTTGTTTAAATGCTTCCTTTTTATTGCTACTTTCTGTATCGATGTGTACATGTTGGTTTTTTCAGAGCACAGCTGGGCAACACTCTATAAGAAGTTTATTTGCAATTTGAGAATATTTTTATCTCAGACTTCCAGATTTGTAGTTAAAGATCTGAAGTTAAAGTCACCATAAAACCTCCTGCCAAAGGTGTGACTCTGCTAGCTGTAAAGTGGTAGCAGCACTGTGGTGCCACAGCTGCGAGAACACGGAGCTCAGGCTGGGTTGGCTCACTGTGGATTTCCCCTTCGCTGGCTCTGCGGCCTTGCCTGAGCCACACGATGTTTCCTACAGTTGTGTAAAGCAAGTTCTGCTCTGCTTTGCTGGCCTGACATCCCATATATAGCACTAGCAGTGTGTGTTCATTCTTAGATTAGCTGTCTGCAGTAAAATCACAAAACACCCCCATCCATGCTAGAATATACTCCACAAAAAAGTTAATAGGCACAATGATCTTAAGGCTGTGTAGAAAAAAAAGGTTTTTTTCAGACAGTAGCCTGGAAAATTTATCTGAATGTATCTGAATTACAGATAATTGCATGAAATCCTTGAATTTCTATATGGCATTGCCGAGCATAATGCAAACCCAAAGTTAGGCAGGCTCAGGTTATAAGAAGGCTTTGGGACATACTAGGATTTCTCCTCTTCTGCATCCTAAGCAAACTCATAAATTGAGTTAGTGCATAGAGAAATAATAAACAAAATTTTTTATGACAGTTTCTCCAGCACTGTCTTTAAAAAATAACCTCATAACAAAGCTGGGAAAAACCACCAAAAATTTCTTCTGCAGATAAATCCAGATTAACTGAGTCTTTGTAACTGTCCAGTGACCATCACCATTTCTCATTTTACTTTCAAAACAGATCTGTTTTGTTAGGATTAAAGGGCATATGCAAACTCAACAATTACTTTTGAGTAATTTTCCAGAGATCAAAGTACTGAGAAAATAAATTGAAAACACACATACAAATGAAAATGTAGATGAAAATTGAGTGTCTTAAGGATTTAATAAGCAGATAAAAAGCCCAAATTTCACAGTCTAGAGAGAGCTACTGCTAAGAGCTTTCCCTGATTCACCGCTTATATAAAAATACAGTTTGAAATTAAACAACAGCAGCAACAAAACTAATCAGTATTACGTAGCAAAGCAGAGGAAAAGAGAAACTGATAGGAGTAATGTGAACTCGAAGCTATGAAACATGGTCCATAGCCAGTCAAGGCAGGGGTCAGTTGCTCTTTTATTCCCCAGAGTCCTAGAAATAAACATTGAGCCTACAACAAAAGCCTGAAACTATTAATGACATGAAAATTATCTGCTGCTATTTAAGAAAGTGACCGGACAAACATAGAATTTAAGTAAGTTGAGGTAACTTGGGGATTTACACTGTGTAAAGTTAGTATTAATAAAAATGTGAAAATCAGGGCAACTTCAGAAGACTGGAAGTATTAATGTTAGGGCAATGTTCAAAAAGGGAAAATAGATAAAACTGCTTAATCTATAGTCTGATCTGATGTCTATAACACACTTTTTCTTTATGATGCCAATGGTTCAATTCAGTTAATACAGAAAGAAGGATTAAGAACAGTAAATGTTGCTCAGAAAGGTTTTGTGAAAATGGATTCCAACCACTAAATTTTAATTGACCGTAAGAAACAATGCCATGTACAAATCTGATTTTGTACCTAGAGTGGGAANNNTGAGTTTGTACCTAGAGGGGGAAAAAAAAAAAAAAAAAAGAAAAAAGAAAAAAAAAAGAAAAAAAAAAGAAAAAATAAAATTAAAACCCCGAACCGGTTTTCAAGGAAGCAGGAATATTGTGCCAGGAGCAGGGATTTTGGGCACCTCTAGCTGAAACCACAAGCCAGCCAACATCACAGCAGTCAGCCTGGAAATGTACATCACCAGGCCCTCCAGTGAGCCAGACTTGGCATTACAGTTCTGACACAATTTTCTTTCTTTCCCGTGCTCAAATAATTAGGCAGGTATTGATCTCTATTACCTCTAACTTGCTCATTTCAGTAGAAGAGAGTAATTTGTAATTACTAGAGATTTGTATGTGTCAGTTTCTATTTGGTTGTCCTCCATACACTGGCGTATAAATGTACTAAATGAGTTAATTTCAGAAATTTATTTTAGAAAGACATTAAGAGCTTCAGTATTTCTAAGTGCAAAATAGCCTACCACAAGCTCCATCTGTCTAAAGAATCCCCTGTCTACACAGATTTGAACATGAACTATACATGCTTTTAAAATGCATAGGAAACATAAATGATACAATCAAACCAGCAGCCATCTGAGCTGCTGTATTGGAAAGCTCAAGTAAAGAGCAGATTCCAAAGATGCAAAGCTCTGAAAGAGAACTCTACCAGCACCCACGCCTGATCTCATCAATGAATATAAAAAAGCTCCTAAGAATGAGTAATGAATTCAAGTGCACTCAGAATAGTCAGTTTTCTTTTTTTTTTTTCCCTTTTTTTGAAAATGATTTAAAACCTAGTTTAAATTAATCTACTCCTACAGTATCTTTTAAAATAATGTAGCTAGGTATTTAGTAATATTTTAAAGGTGTAGTCTCTTCTGGAAATGCAAAGAACTGTCATTTCAGTGTTCTTAGTTCATAATTTCAGTTTACTCTGTTAATTGAGGTCAGTGACTAATTCTTTGAATTCAGACTGGGAGCTGTAAGGAAAGGAAGATGGTTTTGTTTCTATTCCATTCAGAAATAAAGTGAAAGAAAAAGAGCTGAATACTATAAGTTACCAGAACAAAGGACAAATAGTTAATTCAATATGTTAATAGATTATATTTTCAGTTAGCAATTCATCTTTATGTAAGTACAAAGTGGGTTTTATTTATTTGGTTTAAGGCTCTTTGTAGTTTATTTAAATATATTAATAAAATACATTAAATAGAGAGTTTCTGTATCATGAATTTCTAGTTTGAATTACTAGAAGGGTTGGGAAGGAGTGGGGAATTCAGATGCTTATTTAAAAAGGCAACTTAGTACTTATTAACAAAATGTAAAATCTCCAAATATCTAAATTAGTGACTCAGATTAAATATAACCATACTTTTCTAGCCTCTAAAAATAGACTGCACATTAAAAGCTAAATATAGAAGGAGTGGACATAGTCTAGAAGCATTTGAGTTTAACTCTCTGGAGTGCCTGATGATGTACATTTCCAGGCCAGCTGCTGTGATGCTGGCTGGCTTGTGGCCTGTGGTTTCAGCTGGAGAAGCCTGAAATCCCTGCTCCTGGCACAGCACTTCCATTTACATCTGGGTTCCCATACTGTTCCAGGGGTTATAGTGTGAGACAAGCTCACTGGCAGGCAGGGCTAAGGGAGAAGCTGAAGCTTGTACCCGTTGGTTTACAAATTCTGCCTTGATGGTTACCAAACCAGGAGAATGAGCAACACAAATCATGAAAGGATCAGAGTATGTCATCTGTGAACAGAAAGATGCTATTTTGTAAATGGGGACAATGTATTTTTTTCATGATTGTAAAAAGAAAAATACATCAGGTTTCTAGCAGTACAGGCCAAACAAATTTCTGGTATAACTTCTTCAACTGAAATATCTGCTTATGTAATTAATCTTTTTGTTGGCAGGAATTAAACTTAAATTTTAAAAGTATGATTGTATTATGTGAACAAGGAGACCCGCATGGATTAACAAGGAGCTCCTGGACAAATACAGAAAAGGGAAGCCTACGGAGGGTGGAAGCAAGGACAGGTAACCTGGAAGGAATACTGACAAATTGTCCCAGCAACCAGGGATCAGGTTAGGACCACTAATGCCCTGAAAGAGTTAAATCTGGCCCAGGATCTCAAGGACAACAGTAAAAGCTTCCATAGATAAGTAAATGGTAAAAGGAAGACTAGGGAAAATGTGGGTCCTCTCCAGAAGGGAACTGGGGAGCTGGTTACCCAGGATATGGAGAAGGTTGAGGTACTCAACAAATATTCTTGCCTCAGTCTTCACTAGCAAGTTCTCCAGCCACACCACCTGCATTGCAGAAGGCAAAGGCAGGGACTGAAAGAATGAAGAACTGCCAGCTGTAGGAGAAGATCAGGTTTGAGACCATCTAAGGAACCTGAAGGTGCACAAGTCCATGGGACCTGACAAGTTGCACCCATGAGTCTTGAGGGAACTAGTATAGAAAGTGGTTGAGCTACTTTCCATCATATTTGAGAAGTCATGGAAGTCCAGTGAAATTCCCACTGATGGGAAAGGGGGGAGCAAATCTCCCATTTTTAAACAGGGAAAAATGGAATACAGGCCTATGACTAATACCAATTTGCTTGCCAGCATCTCCCCAACTCCAGTCCTTACAAAAGCTCTAAGACATAACAAAGAAGTTTTTTACAATGAAGGTTTTAAAATGCTGGAATAGGCTGTCCAAGAGGTGATGGATGCCCCAGCCCTAGAAACATTCAAGGCCAGGTTGGAAGGAGCTCTGAGCAACCTGGTCTAGTTGAAGGTGTCCCTGCCCATGGCAGAGAGTTGAAACTAGATGGTCTTTAAGGTCCCTTCAAATCCAAACCACTCTATGATTCTACGAACGTCTTCAGTGCTTTAATATAAAAAAGCAAAGCTGATAGACAGCAAAAAATGGGAATTCTATTCTCAGTAACACTAAATATTCAGTAATGCTTATACAGCTATAACTTACTATAAATATTACTAACAATATTACTGTTGTTCCATGTAGTCTTCACTGTAATGCTAGTTTGACCTTGTGTTCATTATCATCTGAGTGCTGAGGAGAAGTGGTGGTATTGGAATGTCCCTTACACAAATGGAGCCTCTTAAATGAAAATGTACAGCAGGGGATTTTTACAGGATTATTCAGGCTGTCTGTTTTCCCTTGGGAGCCTCTGTCCTTAACCACTTCTGAGGGTATGTCCATTCTGACTTATTTTATCTGAGGTTTAAATGTCCTTTGCATATTTCTGCCCAGGACCAAGAACTGATCTCATGACCTAGATGTTAAATTGAACCTAACTATTCCCTTCCTGCAGAGAGCTCTGGCAGTAAACAAGAAAAATAACTTATGAATTCAAAACTTGTGTAGTCAGAACTACCGAAACATTGGGAAGCCACACGGTGTTAAAATCACTGGTTAGGAATGATCCATAACGAGGTCAGAGGGAGTGGCATGCTTTCAAAATGGCATCAGCTGCTCTTGAGTCACTGACCATTCAAAAACAAATTAGTGATTGCTTATGGACCAGCCAGTGCTCTGGAAAAGAAGCAAGAGATGAGATAGGACTTGGTGTTTGCCATGGACTGCCAGGCTATATTAAAGGATAATCGAAGTTCCTGAAGTCTCTCTCAAAACATGCAGGAGCACTTGTGTTGTTGGAGACTGGTGTTTACTTTGCGTATTCCAGGTCAGAACAGTATTTTGTAATTTAAAAAATATTGGGTGTTGAAGTGGTTATTTATTTGGAGGAAGACTTAAAATGAAAATGAATACTTGTTATAGACTACTTTGCAAGATGCCACAAAGCATCAACAGAAAAGGAAGGAAGATGGGTTTAAAGCATCAGCCTGATCAAGCAGGGGAATGAATATAGTTGTTTCCAGTATTTGAAAAAGGGGAAAAAGAAAAGAGCAAACAAACAAACAAAAAAACCCAACAAGATAAAAATCAAGGGAAATTCATGAAGATAGCAATGTGATCTGGTTTTGACTGGGGCAGAGTTAATTTTCCTCTTAGTATCTGGTACAGCGCTGTGGTTTATTTAGTGTGAGAATAATGTTGATAACACACTGATGGTTTAGTTGTTGCTAAACAGGGCTTACCCCAAGTCAAGGACTTCCCAGTTTCCCATGCTCTGCCAGTGAGCATGGTGCCAGAAGCCAGGAGGGAGAATGGCCAGGGCAGCTGACCTGAATAGACCGAAGGGATGTTCCATATCATAGAATGTAATTCTCGGTATATAAACTGGGGGGAATTGAGGCTGGGAGGGGCTGATCACTGCTCAAGGCAGGGCTGGGCATCTGTCAGTGGGTGGTGAGTAACCAATTTAGGCCTCACTTGTCTGTTTCAGGTTTTATTTATTTCTCTTTTTGTTGTCTCAAATATTATTAATATTTTAACATTATTATTATTTTATTTGAATTATTAAACTGTTTCTATCTCAACCCACGTGTTTTACAATTTTTTCCTGCTTCTCCTCCACATCTCACTGCAGGGGGGAGCTGTGTGAACTAAGCAGCTTTGTGGTACTTGATGGCTGGCTGGGGACAAACCAAGACACAACAGTAAGGGAAGCAGAAGTACACAGAGAGAATTTATGGCAAGCAGAGCTAAAGAAAATAGGAAGATGTGGTTTTTGAAGTACATTTGGAACTAAATAAATACTGATGGTATTGGTCCATTACTGGCACGCAGATAACAATTGTAGAGAAAAACTGCCACCAGACCTCACTGGTACATGGGACTGTGCCCCTTGTCCATGACAGTGCCCCTTGCTGCCAGTCTTGGCTCCCAGTTTGCCTTCCCTTGAAGAGCAGCCTGTTCTTTTTGCTCTCTGACTACAGCTGCATAAATATGTAGTTTAAGAGACACATTCTTCTGTATACCAAATTTAGCAGCCAAAATTAAAAGCACACACTGAAAAACTCCTTTAACCTTCTTGGTTATTTTACAGAATCTGAAAAAATATATAGGTGGATCCTAAGCAATATCTTAAAGGAATAATAACCTATAGTTGGTACAGCACTTTGTCAAGAATTCTCAGTAACCCTGATTCAATGCTTTCTTTTTGAATATCCTAGAGCAAAAACTTCTTCATAAAACGTTGCTTTTTTTAGGATAGAAGTGCTAGATATAATGTTAAATTTTAGGTTTTGTTCAGACAGGCTCATGAAAAAACCCCGTAATTAGTTGTTTGGCATGAAGTGGCTCTGGAACACTTTGAAAGGAAGCAACATAATGAAATGTTACAAGAACAAGCCAGAACAACCTGCTCTGCTAGCAGCACTTTGCTTACTCCCCAGAACTGAAGTTCCTGCTTCAGTCCTGCCTGCGCTGCCTCTCAAATCAATCAACAGTTGTCCCACACGTGCTGTAACAACCAGAACCGAGCTTAAAGTGCCTGAAGCTTCATTTTATGCAATTGTTGAGAGCCTGAGTGGCAGAGGTGCTTTGCCAGAAAACTACAAGCCGTGTCGGCACTGCTGCTTCAGTGTTTGAAGAGATGCTCCAGCTTCTCTTGCCAATGTCTCAGCTTCTCAAACTTCAGGAGGTCACTCTCAGTAGTTTCTCCACAAGAGAATTTTAATGAGACTGCTTCGTGCTTCAGGCTTACTAAACCTCAAAGGTTTTTTTTTGACCTCTGATAATAGCATGCATGGCTCTTGTTCTGTCAAGTTCTATCTGGATATCATTACTTTCACACTAAAGGTTAGTCCTTCATCACAATCAAAAAAATTATGAAGAAGACCATTTCAAGAGATGCAAAAAGCAGAAGTTGACATCTCTAGAACAAAAATAACACAGCTTTGACATAATTCATATTATATTACAGAAAGCTGCCTTGAATTGCTTTGATAGAGACTTGTATTATATTTCCCATTACATTACATTTGTTTGAGTACTGATGTCTTCCCAGCTCCATTCATTGTTGTAGTCTGAAGTGCCAAAGGTGTCTTTCAGAATCTGGACACATCTCCCAACATGCTGCAGAGTTGGGGAGTATTTGTTTGTGGGGTGGTACAAGGTGGCAACTGGGGGCTTTCTTTAAAAGGCCAAGAAATTCCTTTCTAGACAGGCTCTGACTACTCAACAGAGCCTTTAATGTGTCAAACAGGCAGGAAGCTCTCTAACATAGCAGAGGTGGCTAATTCACAAGTTTAATGTGAAAACCATAAGCCTGATCCAGCTTGTGAGAAGTACCTTAAGGTACTGGAAGGCTGCAATTAGGTCACCCTGAAGCCTTTTCCAGGATGAACAAAGTAAATTCTCTTAGCCTTGCCTCACAGGAGAGATCCCCCAGCCCTCTAATCAACCTGGTGGCCTGGACTCTTTCCAGCAGGTCGATGTCCTTCCTGTGCTGGGTACCAGGACATGCTTGCACTCTTTTTTGCAATCCTCCTCTGATGTGCAGAGTATATTCCATATCTGAATATACTCTGGCCGCAACATTATGCTCTGCCATGACCTGCTGCCTATGGCGTATGTTACGGAAAGAGAGGTGAAGGTAGGCAGCAGAGAAAGTACAATCCAGCTGTATGCTGTTCTCAAGGGATCTTGGCTAGAGGATGTCTTTAATGCCAGCATTGTGATCCTCTCTTGAATCTCCAAGTCAAACAAGCCTCTTGCTGGTATTCCTCTCCAATTCACTCTTCTCTGATTTATGGGGAAATGTCCTCATGCCAAAGAAAAGTTCTGTGGGCTAAGCCTCTAAAGAAACTTGTAATAAAACAGAAACCAAAAGTGACATGTGCAACGTTCACTCTTGTTTTCTCAGACAGGAGTAGGAGGCCGGTTCTCACCCTACAGCTTGGGGACTGCTTCATGTCAAAAGCTCTCCGAGTCCCCACAAGGACCCATCCTCCTCACAGGGAGGGAGGCAGAGTGGAGTCCAGCTTGGACAGTGAGTGCACCTGGGGCCATGCTCCCCTGCCAGTGCAGGGATGAGTTGAACATTTGCTAAATTCTGCCTAGCAACTGGAAATGCAAACAGCCATCATCTTAAACTTAAATGCTGAAATAATAGTCAATGCCTATGGCAGGAAAAAGAATATAGTGACAGAGAGCCCTTGATTCCCATGCTATGAATCCTTCTCTTTTTATTTCCAGTTTATCCTTGCTAGCAGGTCTCAACTTTTAGTCTTAAAAAAACATTCCTGTGTGTTTGGGAAATAGACACATCCTTTGGTTGGACTGGCCATGGTGATTTGATATCTAAATCTCTCTTTGGATTTCCTAAACTTCTGATCTCTTGTCATTTCAGATTAAAATGAAACTGAAGAAACCTCCTGCTCAGGTAAGGCCAAGGGTCTGCATTCAAAAGCCAATCATGTCTTGGGCTGGATCAAAAGCATCGCAGCCAGCAGGGCAAGGGAGGGGATTCTGTTCCTCTGCTCTGGTGAGATCCCACCTCGAGTGCTGCATCCAGCTCTGGGGTCCCCAGCACAGGAAGCACACGGACCTGCTGCAGTTCCAGAGGAGGCCATCAAGTTGACCAGATGGATGGAGCACCTATCCTATGAGGAAAAGCTGAAAGATTTGGAATTGTTCAGCCTGGAAAAGAGACGGATTCAGGATGACCTAATTATGTCCTTCCAGTACTTTAAGGGAGCTTAGAGGAAACATGGGGCAATGGTATTTTACAAGGGTTTGTCGGGACAGGACAACGGTGAATGTGTTTAAAGTGAGAGAGAATAGGTTTACATTAGATACTAGGAAAAAATCCTTTACTGTGGCAGTGGTGAGGAACTGGAACTGGCAGCCCAGAGGTAACGTGGGAAGATCTTGAACACATCCCTGGAAGTATTCAGGGCCAAGGTGGACCGGGCTCTGAGCAACCTGATCTAGCGGACGGTGCCGGTGCCCACGGCAGGCGGTTGGAAACACACGCTCCTCAGGCGCCCCTTCCAACGCCGACCCCTCCCGGATTGCGCCCGCCCGCGGCCCTCGCGCCGCCGCTTCCGCCGCGCGGTCCCTCCCGCGGGCCGCCCCCTCCCGGCAGCCCTCGCGCCGGAAGCGGCTGACGACAACAACAAACACCGG
>VZRQ01008079.1:449928-573326 GCA_013397975.1 Machaerirhynchus nigripectus | reverse complement strand
GCCGCAGGATGAGCGGCGCTGCCCGCGCGGGACCCGCGGGTGAGTGCGGAGCGCTGCCCGGGGCCGTGCGGGCTCCCCCCGCCGCCCCGCTCAGCCCCTCCCAGCCGCGGGGAAGGCGGGGAATCCGGTACCGTGAGGGCGGCCTTGGAGAGGGGCGGCGGTCCCGGCGCTGGGCTGTACCCGTGGGGCGGGCGACAAAGAGCCGGGAGGCGGTGGGGCGGAGGTCGAGTAGGACGGGGATCCCGCGGCTGGACTCGGTCCCGGGGCGGCGGGGTGACCCCAGCGCAGCTGCTGTGGGGGGGGTGGTGGCTGCCTGCCCTCAGAGGGGAGCAGCAGCGGGCGCGCCGGGGTACTCCCTGCCTGCCCAGGGCTCCGCTGCCGGGGCGAGGGATTCGCGGTGAAGTTACTACAAGGAATGACTCAGCCTGGCAGCGCCTCCGTGCTCGCCGTCGGCGGCGGTCGGGCGAGCGCCGTGCAGGAGCGTTGTGTGTTTACAAACGTTGTTCTGCCTCTCCCTCGGTTGTTTACTTGGTCCTGCTCCCGAGGAAGCATGTGTCCTGTAATGAATTTTCCCTTCGGTTTCTCCTTTCGGCTCTTTGATAGACTTTCAGGCTGTTCTGTGGGTCAGTGTTCACTTTTCTTTATCACTGACCCCCAAAGTACTGGCTGCCAGTGATCTAGAGGTAGAAATGCTAATATAAATGCTGGGAGAATTAAATGAGCTGGTCTTACTGTATGGTAAAAGATACCTCAGCAATGCTGGAGAAATAACAAGAACAGAAAAACATGTTTCATACAGTTGAATTTTATACAGCTGAGAAGTAGTGTGAGGAATAACACTATAAATAGAATCAGAATTATGGAATAGCTTGGGTTGGAAAGGACCTTAAAGATCATCTAGTTCCAACCTCCCTGCCATGGCCAGGGACATCTTCCACTAGACCAGGTTGCTCAAAACCCCATCCAACCTGTCCCTGAACACTTGCAGTTATGGGACATCCGCAGCTTCTCTGGGCAACCTGTTCTAGTGTCTCACCATCCTCACAGTAAGGAATTTCTTCCTTATATCCAATCTAAACTTATCCTCTTTCAATTTAAAGCCACTGCCCTTTCTCTTCTCCCATACACACCCTTCTAAAAAGTCATCTCCATACTTCATGGAAGTACTTCGTAATAATAATAATGAAAATGAGCACTATTATGGTATATGTAAGTAGTGACTTTTAAGAATATTTAATATATAGTATCCTGGGAAATTTTTAGAAGATGAAGCACATGAAGAAAGGACTTTACTGTTTCCTGGTCATCTAATACAAACTTTTGTGCCAGGAAGCAAATACTAACAAGAAAGAATTTAGGTATTCTAAGATCACTAAGTTTAGTTTAAAGTGTGCAGAGGATATATTTGTACTTACTCTAAATGCTGCCTGGAACTCAGTATGGCTTTATTTTATTATGTTGAGAGTAGTAAAAAAAATGACTTGCTGAAGAATACATGGTAAGGGACTTCAGAGCTGTGCCAGTTTCAGAGCTGGAAATACAAACAAGATCTTTTAGGATAATGGATTATTGTAAGATAGACCTAATTGTGCTTTGGAAGTGCATTTTTGGAAGTACGCTATTGTTGTCCACTTTGTACAAGTAGCTGTGTGTTTTGTAGATTGTAAAATATATGCAATCTGTCTTAGCCTTGTGTTATTCTAGACTTGTGCTCTGCACGGATTTGGGTTAGTAGTTTCTGAGACCGTGTTCAAGGGGCTGTCTCTCTCCCCATGTCAGGTTACTGTGTTTATAATTAGAAGTATATGCAGCAGACTTGTGCTCTGACTGGAGAAGAGGGCAAGGGTTATTTTGAGGTCTTTTGTGGTGTCCGTTTAAAAAATGGTGTGTCCCTGCATGTTGCCTGAACACAGCTGTTACATAGCCTTGCAGAAACTAAGGTGGCAAATATAATTTCTAGACTGAACTTCAGTTATTTTGGTTAAATAGGGGATGGAGTGTATGTTGGGGGTAAGGGAGTAGCACATGTCGATTTGTTGTTTTTGATAAGAGAGTGGCAGTTACAGTGGGATCACTGGAAAGATTTTTTTCTGTATGTTATCAGTGTGTCCTT
Organism: Machaerirhynchus nigripectus; assembly: GCA_013397975.1. Taxonomy (NCBI): domain Eukaryota; kingdom Metazoa; phylum Chordata; class Aves; order Passeriformes; family Dicruridae; genus Machaerirhynchus; species Machaerirhynchus nigripectus. The sequence goes on along the minus strand of VZRQ01008079.1, from coordinate 571,213 downwards.
AAGTCTTTATTTGCTTTTAAACTAGCAGTTACTTTCTGTGAAAAACTGGCCTAGATTGGTGTAAGGATCTTGAGACTTACATTGCTCAGGATGGGTTCATTAGTATGTTGAGGTAAAGTGAAAACAAGAAGTCAAAATGAAAAACTATAGTGTGCATACTTAGTTGTCCACGAGGTACTTCAGTCATTTGGATAATGCCCAAGGAGTCATGCGTTTCCTTCTGCATTTGCAGTATTGCTCAAGAAAGTTGTGCTCCTCATTTTTGGTCCACAGCTCAATGGCATTATGTGAACAGCTTCTGAAGATGAGGACGGGGCAAAAAAAAATAATACCTTACTACTTTCAAGGAGCCTATTAACAGTTATCATTCTGATGCAAAGTTGTTATTCAGTATTACTGAGTAGCAAACATTTGATTACAAGATGCCAACTTACATAATACTATTGTATTATACTGCAGGATGTGATTGAATGCACTGATACCAAACAGGCAAAAAAAATCATTAGCATGTAAATTACTAATCCTATTGCAAGAATTACAGAGTGTCTGTTTTCTAGCTGATTTGCCAGACTAAGGATTTCAGTGTACAAGTTGAAAGATCTCACATGAATTGCATGTTGTAAAAGCCTATGGCACGATTAATGGTGATAAAGAAATTGCTAGCAATTATTTTTGTGAGCTAATTAAGATTCTGTGGTTACTGAGAAAGTCACTTGTCTATTTATGAGATAATTCATAGTGCAGATCCACTCTTTATTTAGTTTTAATTAAAATTTTAGGTTTTTTAATGTAGTTCAGTTAAAAGGCAAGTTGGAAGACATAGCCATGTATCAGTTCTTTCTATCCTTTCTATTTGTAAGCAGGGTTGGAAGTGGATATTATTTGTGTTTTCTAATAGGATTCAGGCAAAACTATATTGTTAATAATACATGAATAATATTTCAATACCAACTATTGGAAGTTGTCAAGAGATGTAGCAAAACAAACTTATTGATACCACATTTGCATTCATAGATTGAGACAGGGCTGGTCGGGAGAAATACCCGGGGCTGTCAGGGCAATGCCTGCTTGTCTTCTGTCCATCTCCAGGTGTGTGTATTCCTTTTGTTGTTCAGGTTTGCAGTCCATGGTTCAGCAGGGTTCTGAGCTCAAACTACCAGCTCAAGCAACAGCTCAGTGTAGCTTTTTATGTCCATCCAAGATGCTGACAGTTTCTTTTGGAAACAGATTTTGCAGCTGGGCCTGCTGTCTTTATCGCATCAAAGTGAAACGATTACGGTGTGCTATATATAAAGCTCTAGTAGTTTGTGCATCTAGAAAATAAGCTGTGTAGAATGTGGTAGCCTGTTTTCTGTGAATAAGTACAAAAAAGTAAAAAAAAGGCTTGTTTGAGTGCTGTATGAATTTCTTTCTGACCTGTGTTGATTACTTGTTGATGGAAAGTAAAATGTAAAACTGCTTTGTTGACTAGGTGGGTTCCAAAGTCCTGCATCTGTCTTGCTGTGTAATGCTATAGGATCAATGAGAAGAATGGTGTGTGAATATTTGAGAGTAGCTCTGCCTAAGTAATATTCTAATGGGTTTTATTTTCTCTTGATAAAATAGCTCATGTTTTCTTACCTCTTAAAACTTTCTTTTGAAACAGTATTTTTACTTTTTCAGGAGAGTAGGAAAGTTGTGGTGGCAATAGTGAAATCGTGTGTTCAGTATTTCGATTGCTTGTTGCTTTTATTTGGAGGGATTAGGTGTAACTAGTATCTGTATGATACATCAATCTTCATTATTTTTCTTGAAGATGTGTTTGACAGGCTAGTATGCTGTTTTCATTTTGAACAGATTGAAAACAGTATGTATTTTAGAGGTAGAATGCAGTATTGAAGAACTAATTATAGGGAAAGTTTTACTTGCATCATGGATTCAAAAAATCATACCACCCTTAGAAAAGCTAAAATACAAATTCTATTAGAATTGCACTTTGCTGAGGTCTGATTTTTGAATGTTTGAGGTAGCTGTTTCTAAATTCCCAAATTCTATTTTGATTTAGTGTTCGGTGTCTCTTTTAAATGACTTATCTGCCTTTTTTTCTTTTCTGTGGTTGAACATGTCATGTTCTCTTGTGTTGCAGACATAGCTGCAGTACTTTTTGCTCTTTATTATTTGAATGGTGTTTTTTTTCTGATGTTGCAGGGACTTTCAATGTCAGTAGTTTATCTCAAACTTTATTTTGAGTTTGTTGGTGCCAAGTAGCTGTGCTGATACGTCAAAATTGTGAAAATTTGACCCTTATTTATTGTAGTTGGCTTAGGATAAACAGTTCATACTGACAAAGTAGTGCTTTTATTTATATAGTTTTTCTTCCATCCTCCACAGTGTGTATTTTTATTAAATTCAGATGAAGTGAAGATTCTTATATAAGAATATATTGTGTAACAGGACTAGAAGCTCTCTTCTAATACATTGTGCTTGTGCTATATTGTAAGTGTTCTACTAGTAAATCCAAGCTGACTTCTCTATTTAAAAATACTCTTTACAAGTACTCGTTGTCTACTGATTGAAAGAGACTTGATTCTCACCCTGTGAATGGTTTGAAAATATGACTCAAAATTCTCAGTTCTGTCTGAATGAAGGGGGGGAGGGGTAATGTGTAAGCCTTTTGATATGAATGGCTTGATGATAAAATACCTATAAATTTCAAAAAGCAAATGTATTGTAACAACATTTTCACATGCATATTATGGCTCTAAACAGTACAACCAGGGTTCAGTAAGACAGGTGTATAGTTGTAATACCTCAATTGTTGTAAGTTTTGTTTTTCTTTGGTTTTCTTGGTGGTTGTATAGTTCTTTAGTTGGTAATAGTGCATGAAAGAATTTATTGGTGCACATTGTTAGCTGTTTTAAACTACCAAAGATTTATATTCCTGAAAGGTAAAGAAGGGCAGATGAAAATTAGAACTAACACCTTTTTGAGATTAGAGACAATTTAATATTCTTCAAACAATCCTGCAGCTTTTCTCATTTCTTAGCATATTGCTGCTATCTTCTTTCAAATCGATGCCAATAGAGATCTGAAGGTGATTTGTAAATATATGATGTCCAAAATGAGTAATAAACTGATCTGAGAAGAATCTAGACATTTCTGAATATGTATTCCTAGGGAGACTGGGGCTTATATGAGCTTCACGTCTTGCTGATGGTCATTTACTTACCTGTTCCAGATACCACTGAAAATAAAAGAATCTTGATAAATAGGAGGTGGGTGGTAGATGACATGTGAATTATAAATAATTTTAAAAAGAGAAATTTGATAAATTCCGTCTTTAGATTATAGAAGTTCAAATACTAATTTTATAATTAGTATAGGATAAGAAAAATTTGAAACAAGTTTGGAAGTTGCAAATCAATTGAACAGTTTACCAAGACAGTAGTGGATTTCCTTATTACTAGAAAACTTTAATGGTATTTGAAAATCTGGTTGCTTATGAATAGAAATTAAGGAAGAACTTCTGACTTTTATGTAGGCAGTCAGACTAAATCACAAAGATCTTTATTTACCTTACATTTCATTACTGTCAATCTTCTACTTTCTCTTCCATCTGTAATGTTTTCATTCCTGTGAAGTAAATGCCACTTAATCTGCCTGTGTTTTCATGTTTTAAATAGTTCTGGCCAAGATTTTTCTCTTTTTCACATAAAAGAAAAAGAAGTTTTAACATTAGGATGTTGTATCTGAAGAGGGAAGAAGAGGAGAGATGGCCTTCTAAACTATATTTTGAGAAACTGTCCTTGTTTGCATCTGTAGTAATTGCAAATTTTTACGTTAATTTAGCCTGCTTTTTAAGAGGGTCCTGGTTTGGGTTTTTTTACTAGGTTTCCATTTCTAAGAGGTGATCTATTAGTAACTGAGGATGGCACAGGCAGTTGGAAATGTGAGTGGTGCCTTCTGAAAATTTTCACTTGTCTTCTTGAATGATGGTTCTGGTGTTGAGTATCCTCTGTATTCATTGGCCTCTTTCCAGCCTTAGTTGAAGTGTAGCAGTTTGTGGAGTTTTATAATGAACCAGATCACTGAACCAATTTGAGCTATCAGTATCCTGGGGAAGTATGCTGTTTCTAACTTAATACAGCAAAATAATCCAGTTTATTCCATGGAAATATGGATGGTTGCACCACTGAAAGTTGGTGCAGGGAAAGGAACGGAGGAAGAACTGGCTGAGGAAAGGGATTCATAAGTCTGGTGCACTTTCTGTTACCAGAGCTTGTGGCCTTGGTTAATGAGAGAGTGTTAGTGGAAGAAGCACTGGTGCTGACTTGTCTGAGTTGGGCATAAGAAAGAATGGACTTTTTGTTGTCTGTTTCTTGTGGAATTGTTTGCAAACACTGGAAGATTTTACATGCTAATTATTTTAAAGAGTACGTGCCTACAGGAAGACCCTTCCCACCAGTATGGAGTCAGTCAGTAATTTGAATAAAACCACCTGAAGTTCCATGTATCTGAGAGCACCAATTTTTGCAAGGAGCATGTATTAATCTGTGTGATTCGAGGGAGGCCTGTACTCCACAAATGCTTTGAAATGGCAAAATTATACATTAAAAAAAGAAAAATCTGACAAAACCTTCAGTTAACTTTGTCAAAAACTAAGGCGCAGACAGCTGTGGAAAGGCTTGTTTCCATCAATTAAAAACAAAAAAAAGGAAAGAAAGAAAAGGGATAGTTCTACAGGCTGTGGGCTGTTTCCTAGCAATAAGATTGTCAGAAATCCTAGCTTTGTTTTCTGACTTGTACCTGTTAACTGAGGTGCAGAAGTTTCACTTGCTATTGTGTAAGAGATGTGGGGTTTTGAAAAATGTGGTGAAATTACTGTTGGAAGAGGAGAACTTTTGTTTGATCTGTTACATGGATTGTGTTTTGGCAGCTCCTCAAATCAGTGAAAACAGCAGTGTAAATAGATGCTAACCATCAGATCTGAAGTGTTAAAATCCCGTCCATATGGAATCATGACACAGTGCCTGATAATGTGCTTGTTGCCTTGTGAACATGTTTGAAACTATTGCATTCCTAGAATTTGCAGTGTAAGTTTTGTCTGAACTTGTGAGAAGCTGCATTGTTTTGGGCCACACCAATTTCAAAGCTACTCTTTAATGCACAGTGTTTTCTTGCCTGCCCAGATGCATTTGCTTTTGATATGCTCTTTCACCCTTGATGTTGTTGAGGATCTCTGAAGGCATTGCAGCACCTACTTAGCTGAACGAGGAGCTTCCATGTAATTCAGAGTTACAGGAGCAACTCTGAATATGATGGCCATATGTAACTGAAATATTAGGTTAGTATTATATAAAATGAATTATCTTAAAGGATGGGAAGCGGGGAAGAAGCCTCTTAGACTATTAAATACTGAATTACTGACTTTTGAAATTCCTCTGTAGTCAATAGGGAAGTAGAAGCTTAGGAATGTGTCCTGGTTGCTCTGCAGGATTGCAGCTTGGGTTGAGTGGAAAAGACTTGCTTTGCTGACCAGCAGCCGGGTTTGAGAGCTGTTAAGAACACAGCGACTGTTGGAGATGCTGTAATTAAGTAACCGCCTCTGTGCCTGATGCACATCTCAACACAGTATAAATAGAGCTCCAGATGGCACCTTACAGATGTCAGGGATTGACAGCCTTTCTTTAAGACTACAGTGTGGCTTGAAGATGAGGTTTATAGGCTTTGATATAAGGTGGTAGTGGGAGATAGGATCTCCACCTGCAGTAATATATATCTCAGTGATTAAATGTGGTCTTCTGGTTAAATTTATTTTGGAGGAGTAAGGGAATTAAATTATTCTCTGCAACTGGGTCGGGAGGAGCCCTACTATATATTCATCACACAGCTTAGGGGTTTTTTTAATTATTATTTGTTAGTTTTCCTTTTAAACTTTTTATTGCCTTTTAAAGCATATTTCCTTTCAGCAGTTGGCTATCCAGCAAATGGTATGCATTTGCACTATATTTTTGAAACACAGCCATTTCTGTTGCATAAAGCATTACTAAAGAATGTATGCCCTCACAATGAAGTCATTCTTTCTATTCTTCTGGTGGTGGTAGTAGTAATGTTCTGCAAAATTAAGGTATTTCTGGTTAGGTGCATTGGTTGCAGTATTGAAGAAAGCTTCTTGAAGCCTGCTTTTAGAGAGCTTACAACTAACATGAAGAAAGGTGTTAGTTGCATTAAATGCAGCTTCAGTTTCTATTTTCATTTTCCTTTGATTTATGCGCTATAAAATACTCAGCTTCTGGGGTCTGCAAGTTGGAGCAAGAGAGCATTTTTTGAGAAGGGCACTTGAAAAAAAACAAAGGAAGTGGAGGTAGAAGGCAGGTTTATAGAAGAAAACAAAATTAATTGTAAGGAATATTCTGCACTGGTGTTGCACCTTTGTCTATAATATTGTAGAGCTGCCTAAGTTGAGGCAAAGCAGGAAATCCTTCTCTGAAAGGTAAAATCACAGGAACTGCCACATCTCAAAAGCAAACCTTAAGATTTGCGGTATGGAAATGAAGCACAATTTAATAACATGCTAATGCATGCCGAAGTTGACTCCAGCTCGAGAGGTAATAAAGGTATATTGGCCTTGAGGGGAGATGTTACCCAGATAAGGTATTCACTGCATGAGGAATAGCACTTTAGTCTTTTTAAAGCATGTCACAGACTTGTCAGCCTTTGCCTCAGATGGATTGCCCTTTCAACAGGCAGAAATTCTGCGGTGGTGTCCTGTGAGACTCCTGACTGTGGTAATTGGGGGTAACATTTATGACTCGTATTGGAGACACTGTTACCTGTAGTGTAGCCTCAGCGCTTCTGCAGTAAAGGAAGTGAAACTTCTTTATCAGCAGCACACAGATGGTGATCCCACAGAGCTATGTGAATGTCTAATAGTGTAGAAATGTTCACTGTGTGAACAGACTTGCCTTGATCAGGTAGTTTAGCTAGTTCTGTCTGCTTTCAGGATTTTTTGACTTGGAGATATACTCAGGGCAAAAAGAGCTTGGGCCTCTTGGTTCTATCTGACCTGGCAGATGAAGCATTGGTAAGTATCACACTTAGCATACAGGTGTGGAGCAGCACTTCCCTGCTGTCCCCTGGGTACAAAAAGCAAGGTACCTTACACTGTTCGTGTGTTGCTGTTGTGGATGGAATTTTACACCACTGGGTTTAAAGGAAAGCCATTACTTTGGCATGGTTCAGTTTAAATTCTATGGTGTTAAAGAAAAATTTATCAGTATCTTTGTTTGCTCAAGTTTAGTTTGCAATCCAGATTATAAAGGAAGTATGGGAAATGAGATGTCAGAAGCATGAGCATGAACAATTAAGATAATACAGAGGGAACTTAATGAGTAAAGTGAAGTTGATTAATGTCCCATTAAACCCAAACAGCATAAATGTTGATTTCTTTGTCCTGGTCTGAATGCCATGATTCAGTGTTCGAGTTTGTGAAGTTGGAAAGAATTGTACCAAGAAACAATGGAACAGTGGGCATTAGGTAATTAGGAGCAGGGATTTTGCACTTAAGGGCAGAAATGGATGGTTAATGTATCCATAGGATTATTTGTGGAGTGCTGTGAAACCGTGATGCCTTGTGCTGTAATGACAAAAAGGAAGGGTCCATAAATAGACACTAGTTTCCTTCTAGAGGTGTGACAGTGAGCATGTTCTGAACTGAGATACATCTCAATATTTGTAAACATGTGTTGAAAGTATTGATCAACACTGACTTCAAAAGTAGTCGGTTGTTGAAGAGTTTATATTATATAGAAAAAGATTTCAGTAACTGCATTGCAATGTAAATACAGTGTAGAGCAGTGAAATATATATTACAACCAGTGCAGTGTATTCATGGCTGGTTTTGGTGTTTTATTAGCTAATGTGACAATATATGTATTCTCAATTAATTACGGAAACTTTTTATACTTTGTGCCATTCTTATATTTTTATCATCCCATTTATTTTCTTATATTTATGGCTACCATATTCTGTTTGCTCTGGCAGCTGTTACAGAAAATTTCAAATGTTTAGCTATTTTTAAAAATTGTATTACTGATAACTTATTGCAGCTGGTCATACAGACTTCTATCCCGTAATGTGAAGGATCTAGTTTATGATAGGATGGATCTAATGCTGCAAGTCACACAGTTTAAACAAATAATCTGGGTGGACTAGTCATTTGTGGCTTTGTTTGATTACATAGGTAGCAGCTCTGTCTTCAGTAGCTGTCAAATTGTGTAGTTGTTCAACCTCTATTAAAATGAATTAAAATAATTTCAGCAATGTAACACTAAAGAACTTGAAACTTTTAACACTCCATGAAGTTTAAAGCTAAAAATAAATAAATCCTGAAATTCTCCTAATGACCTGTTATGGTAATAAAAACAGAAGAAGGATAAAATGTGTTTGGATATATTCTCTTGAAGCTTGAGGGTGTGGCTTTCACTCCCAAGATTGCATTAAGAATTTGTGTTGCTGCTGGATGATAACAATATTCTGGAATATTGGGAACAAACTTAAAGGCTAATTCGTGATACGTAGCTGACCTTGCCTGTAATAGTCTGCAATAACGTGACCTTTGAAAGAAGAGAAACTTAGGCAACTGTGGTAGGTTTTCATGCATACCCTCTGTAACTTATCTTTCACTTTGAACACAGTCAGGCAGATGTTGTCCAGAGATGCAAGACTAGGGAGAGCTCTCAAAATTAGTTTTCTTCCAGTGTTGTGACAACAGACATCTGGACAGAGGCACTTGACATAGTTCCTGCTGAAGGGAGGGAGGGCTGCAGCATGACTTTGTTGGACATCAGTGAATCTGCAGGAGAGGCTCTTGTTAAAGGCATGTATTCTCTGGAACCTCGTTTTACATGGTTCCTCTCTTCCTGAAGGTGTTCACTGAAATTTGTAACAACCTTGAGAGTGGGTGAATTCTGTGGAATTCTGTGAATTCTACTTTCTTTTTTCCTTTTTTTTCCAAAGAGTAATCTAATACAAGTTTGTCCTTCCTGTGTTAGTGTAGTTATTTTCCCCCAACACTGTTTGATGAAATGTTGAGTGGAAGAAACAGCACTTGTTTTTTGTCTTTTTAATGGTTGTGAAGGAATTTGGTTGTGAAGACCAGAGATTGTGTTGTGTTCCTAGTTTGTGGCAGAAGTGTTTCCGTAGTTTCATGTTAATGTACATTACTTTGATCTAAAGAAAGTATTCATAAATTCATTTTGCTCAAGTTCAGCTACTGACTGCTGATAGCTAAACTGGAGGGGGACACTTCAATTACAATTTTTCTAGTGGTAGCACTTAAACACACTGGTTATTTCCCTTTTATTGTACCTATGCTTCTGGTAAAATGTCATATGTGCATTTTGCATAGGAGTGAGGAGGGAGTGGACAAAAGGGAGGAAGATAATTCTTCTGTTCCATGACCATAAAATGATTTTTTCCTTTATTAGAAGGTTTTCAAATACGGAATGGAGTGGTTTTGATTTGTCTGTAGTAGCATAGGTTGTATAAAATGGTTTACATGTTCTAATGGTTTTCAGGCTTCAGCAAGCCTATTTTTAGTAATGGATTATCACCCTTTATAGTGCCTGATCATCTTCTCAGAAGCTTGCTAGGGCATTAACATGATAGAAATAATGTTTGTTTGCAGTTTGGAGTTTGTGCACTTGCTTCACTGCCCTGAGCCCTACAGCTCATCAACATGTTCTTTGCCAAGGCTCCTTCTCCTTTGGCACTGCTACTTAACTGAAGACAGTTAAAATGAACTAGGGTACCTGAAAAGGTCAACTTTGCTGATCTGACTCGTTTTGGTTGTTGTAGCTTCCATTGTAGTTTAAAAAGCAGTTCTGGGAGAGGAAGCCTCTGGCAAAGATGCAGTGACAAGCAGCTGGGAATCTTCAGTTTATTTAAAAAAAAAAAGAATAAATAAATCTGACATGTTTTGAAAGTAGGTGAATGGCTTAGCAAAATAGGTTACCTTGTTTCAGGTAAGGAAGGTGATACTGATTCCTGAAGGAATCTGGGAGACAGCTGCTGGATAAGACTCTTCATTCAACAGCAGTAGCATGTATACCTTTTAATGCTGGATTTTCTTAGATAAACTCCATTGTTAAGACTTTCTCTATTGCTCTCAGCATCACTGTGTCAGCATTCTGCACCAGTTCTGAAAAATAATTTCAATTAATTGAAAAGCAAGCATTTCTCTCCTTGTAAACACTCAAAAGTATGATTAGCAGTTATTTTAAACAAAAATGATGAGAGAAATTGTTCAGATGTATAGCAGTTCTGGGCAGACTTGTGACTGGATAGCATTATTAATTAACAAAACCCCAAACAACTATCACGTAATTATTCTTCTGGCATTAACATACACTGATTTCTGTATTAGATGCAATTATGACCATACAGTCCTGAAATTTTAATAATAATTTACTAATAATTGCATTCTGTATCTTTTCTTTGCAGATCTTCTCTGGCTTTGAACAGCCATGCTACTCTGTTGCCAAAAATCAAGTAAAGCGAATGTGCGCAGTTACTCTCCTCCTGAATTTGAAGAAGGTGGTAGCTCTGTATAGTGCCTGAAGGTAATTCTTTCTTTGCCTGAGGCTAAAAAGTTAGAGACTCCTGATGTATGGTAAATGCTGTCATAAATATTGTTGATCTTAATAATGTTTCTTCTTTCTGTATTTTAGTTAGGTTTAGTGGTATGGTATGGATGGGTAATTGCATGGTTAAAATTTCACTTTGTGTATGTGTTGTACACATTCTCCCTTAAACACCACTTTAGCTTGGGTAGTAGTGTTCATATGAAAACTAGGTACTATACAAGCCTTTTGCTATGCTTAGACAGAAAAGAGAGAATTTATTAATAAAATAAGAAACTTCTACATTGTTCTTGGTGTTCAGCAGTTTTTTCCTATCTAATAACTTAGTTTATAGAGTATATTCTTCTTTTTCTGATACAAAATGAAGCTGGTGCCACTGAGTGCAGTAGAGTTCAGGTGTAAGGACAACAAAACTCTCTTCAGATCAAATTATTTAACTGGTCCTTTTTTATTTGATGTGGTTCTGTTTCTGAAGCCTTGTTGTGAAAATGCATGATTTAACTAGGACCGTAATTAATGCTTGAAAAGTGTGAGGCTAGCTGCTCTCTTGTAAGAAAACTCTTATGACTTTCTAGAATAAATATTCTGATAAAACCTCTTCCCCCTCCTCATGTTAATGGCATGTTTGTCATTTTTCTGTGGTTTGTCAGTTTTTTCCATGTGTAGGCAAATACATAAATGCAAATTCAGACTAATTTTTGAGTACTATGATTAGCTGTGTAGACCCTGTGTGTATGTCCTATTAATATTTCAAAGAAGGAGGTACAGCTTATATTACCTGTGTAGTAATTTAATCCAAAAAGTCATTTTTACAATGATATAAGAATATTGCTTAGTGGCTAAAACTTACAGCTTATTCCTTCCACATAAAAAATTCAGGTCATTAGTGACTGCAGTGCTAGTTGTATTTCTGCAGCAGCTTTGGTAGCATGGTGGAAATTACTCATATGCTTCTGAGCTCCTAAGGAGGAGAAGAGAAAACGGCTCAGAAGTATGGATACTTCAGTGATAAAATCTCAAATTCAGTCTCAGTGTTTTATGAGACAGGTTAATGTTTTTCATCTGTTACATACACTGGAAAAACATGTGCATAGAGTCACTCATCCATGTTCTTGTAGGGCACAGGACTGGAAACGTGTGTTGAGCTGTACGTTCTTGCTTGAATACTTCATATTTGCTATAAGTAACAAAGAAAGTAGCTACTGACTTAGCTAATACTGATAACAGAAGAAAATACTTTTTAAAGCTATTACTTTTTGTAGAGAAATACAAAAAAGAATTTTGCCTTTTTTCTTTTCTTTTTTCTTTTTTTTTTTTTTTTTGCCAATGATTCAATTTCTGAGTGAAAAAGTATGGACAGGGATAGTAGTGAGCAGATGGACTTAATAGCTCTAAGTTGAGGAATTAATAAATTGTGCTGCTGTTTGTAAAATCTAGAAAAGGTGTCTGGAAACTACTGTCTGGGGCTTTAAAGAGGTATTTCATAGTTGAGAAAAGCCAGGTCATGATCTGGGATGATGGCTTCTGCAATTGGAAGTCATATTTTCTTTTTTTTTCCTAATCAGTTTCTTTTATTCTTCTCAGTGTGTATTCTCATGTGTTCTGTTAGCTGTATATACAGAGACTTACCTTGCCCATGTTGCTGGCTAGAGGAACAACATCTCTGTCTTTGGTAATCAATAAAGAACTGTGGAATGTGAGCACTGATGTATTCACCCACTATGTATCTGAAAGTGGGTTTTCAAAAGCATATGTATGTCTTTTTCATAATTCCTGTCAAACTAACACTTGAAATTTTTGTTTCAGTTTCTAAATGATTTTAGCAGTGGAAGTTACAAACTTCAGAGACCTAAAGAAATCATCATGAAGCTATATGTATTTTTGGTCAACACTGGAACTACCCTTACGTTTGATACTGAACTTGCTGTACAAAAGTAAGAGAGTAAATTAATTGTGTATTGTTTAAATTAAAAAGTGTGTATACTTATTATATACTAAATATTTGACAGATGAAGATGACTTTTTTTTTTAGTATGTCAGTGTAGTTCTCTTCTAGGTTTTCCTGTATTTGAATGAATTTTGGTGGTTGTTTTCTTCACTTTTTTTGTGATTAGCATTTTCAGTGCCTTGCCAGGTGATTGTGTGTGCGATTCCATGAAAGAGTAGAGAAGTTATTTACTTTCTGAGTCAGTGGCAGAGCTGCTCCTTGCTGAGTCTAGTGTTGTGTTTGGTGCTTTTTGAAAAAACTGTCAGAATTATTTCAGATCTTTTGTGCCCTTGTATTGAATAGTATTTTTATTTGGGATTTCTCTGTAAAAGGTTTATTTTTTACTGTCTGGCATCATAGAGGGAGTTCTGCAGGTTGTTCTTTCTCTTGTCAGTACACTCATCCAGAAGAAAATGTGCACTCTTGAATGTTTTTAGATTGGATGCTAAAGAATTGGCATGAAGGTTCTTGTCTCATGTTCTAGATTGGTAAAAGTGGAGTCTGTCCTATGTTGTATGGTTCCAAACTGTTTTACATGATTTGATATGTAAAACATGAACTCCTGAGTGCCCAACTGCCTGAAGCATGATCAGTGTTAGAGGATCACGGTTATGTCCCAACAAGTGTTTGTATTTTTTTTCACTGCATACTAAAAGCATCTTGCAAATGTATAGATGCTTTTAGAGAGGTTTGTATTGTATCCTTTTTTCATTGTTCTGATGTGCAAGACACCTTGAGGGTAGCAAGAGCCAAGCTCACTTGCTGTCTTTATATTCTATCATTGATGAATATGTTGCAAGTAATTTGGCATAGAAGATTTCTACTATGGATTTTGTTTGCAAATTCATTGTTTCCTTTCTCCTGAATCCTATTTGTAATTTTCAGGAGTGAAAAAGACTCTCTAGACTGTTTTTGTGTGCTCTTCTCTAAAGCCAACCAAAAGTCAGGGTATAACTGAGCACGAAATAGTGATTGAGCCATTCTGTTTTTACTGGGTCATTTACAGATGTGTCCACACCACTATAAGTTGTCTGATACATTCAGACATCATGTTTCTAAATTGTGGTGAGTGAGATGCAGCATCAAAGCTGCCATGCCAGGCTCCAGATAATCTGTTATGGGCCCACTGTTTGCTCAGTTGGGTTCTTCTTTTTTGAAAGCTGTCTGACAACTGAACCACAGAAAATCAAAGACTCTTCAGTCGAACAGTTTAACTGCTTATTCTGTATATCTGTATGTATAGACTTTCTAGAAAGACTGACTTTCTTGGGTTCTTTGCCTGTCTCCTTGTACATGGACAGGCCAAGTTACCTTCCTAAAGACCATGGAGGTGATAGGTGCATGGTTAACAGCTAGCAAGTACGAGCTTGTGCTTGTGAGAGGTTTGTAATGAATTTATGATGTCATGATGAATCATGGTTGTTTTAAATAACAGATATTTATGATCTTTTTCAAGTAACAGTAACACTGTTACATTTCCTGCCAGTTATATCAAAACTGTTGATGCTTATATTATTCATTTCATACTCAGAAACTTCTTTTATACCTTGGCACAGGTGCTACTACAGTGTGTTGTGTTAGCTGGGGTCAGTAACTGGATCAGATTAGTAAATTCTTGTTTACTTTGCTGTTTACAAGTGTCTTAATGACAAAGTCTAGAACTGTCTAAAATAAGTAGTAATGTGGAGATGTCATCAGACAGAATTGAATGTATAAGGCTGTTGAATTAAAACCAGAAATGGTGTATTGATATACTGTTTCTGTGTTAAAGTCTGTGATGTTTATATTAATTTGTTGCATGTAGGTTGATTGTTAAATTTCCTGTTATTGTAAGTGCTTTACTGCACTTCATGTACAGTAAATCAGCCAGAGTTTATTAGGTGAAATTGTGCTTATGTTGTGCATAATGAATTGTTAATAGTCTTGTCTTTTAGGGCTTTAGCAAGTCAGTTGTTTGGTCATAAAGTATAAATTCAATGAACACAATACAACTTTTACAGTTGTTATCCTAAATGCTAGGTGTGCCTTAATCCAGAATTTCAGCATCCTAACAGATCTTGGAAAAACATTGCTGGTGACTTATCAGCAATGCAGAGGGTGTTTTCTTTTAGCTGATAGCTTATTAGCTGGATATCCAGAATGCAACGCATTATAGCACTTCAGAAATATGTCATTGTGCAGAGTAAAAATGTTACTTTTAAAAAAGTTGTGCTTTGACACAGACAAGTCACCTGTGTCTCTCACAGAAATACCTAAAATTAGAGAGAAAAGTGATCTGATAGCATCATCTTCTCTTCCCATTTTTTTTTTTCAGTGTGGCTGATCTGAAACATGCAATTCAAACAAAATATAAGATTGCTATTCAGCACCAAGTATTGGTTGTCAATGGAGGAGAGTGTATGGCACCAGACAGAAGAGTGTGTAGTTACAGTGCTGGAACAGTAAGTGCATGCTGCATTCTTAGCTTGAACTGTCATTTATAGGGGAAGAAAAAGATTTATTACTAAGGGATTTTTAAGTGTTTTTCCATAGTGTGTTGTTTGCTGGATTTCCTTGATTTAAGAAACAGTGTTTATACATTCATCTTATAAATGTAGATTATAAGTTGTTCTCAAGACACATTACCCACATGAGAAAATAATTGATGATTCAACAGTAAGTTGCCTTTACTAACCTTTTGGTTTCCTTTCCTTTTCTGAGCGTAGGACACCAACCCAATTTTTTTATTCAACAAAGAAATGATCTTGTGTGAACGTCCACCAGCTATCCCCAAAACCACGTTTTCAGCGGAGAATGAGATGGAATTGAAAGTAGAAGAATCTCTTATGATGCCTGCAGTGTTTCATACAGTAGCATCACGAACACAGCTTGCTGTGGTAAGTAGATTGTTTCTGTATTTGCACACCAAAGGAAAATATGTCAGAGGGAAAGCTTGATGTAAAATATTAAATAGTTTCTTCAAAAGGCAGTAAGAATGGGGTATTAGTAGTGATGTATTCTTCAGAGGCTTTGTCTTGGAGTTTCAAGGCAAATTTTGAAATGTGCTTGCTTCTTCAGCATGTTCAGAGCTTCTTTCAAAGCTGTAGTGTAAGACACCTTTTCAATGTGTATGTTTGCAGCATTTGCAAAACAAAAGTGATTGGGTTGCTTTGGACCATGCCTCAAGGCACTGCCTTGTTTTCAGTGTCCTCAGTCTGCCTCAACCTGAAATGAGAAAAGTAACTTTGGAAGCGTTGTTAACTCAAGTAGAAAATTAACAGTATGATTTTTAAAAGCACTGTGCCAAGCTTCTGTTTCTATATGCGTAAACAACTGGTGAGGAATTAATAAAACTAAGCTTTTTCGTAAAAATCATGTTGCCTGTTACTGAGCCTTTTACTTGACTATTGCATATATTTACTTGCAAACTGGTCAGAATTCCAATTATATTATTTCTATGTTGTTTTGATACGGAAAACTCGCTCTCTGCAACATGGTCAGTAAGATACCAAGTGTGCATGCAGTAAAAACCAGATGCATGTTCAAGACATTGACACAATGCCTTTACTAGCTGGACTGACTGTGTTTCTTTGTTAAAAACTGACTAATTTTCATTTCAAATTTTACATTTAAAAGGATTAAATATTTTTCAAATTTCTCAAGATTATTTAAGTTTTCATTGGCTGGCAGCAGAACACTTATCTGGAGTACTTTACACAGAATGACTAGTGATACATGATTTGTCTTGGTAATAAAATTTCTTAGTTTCAGTGACAACTTTAATGCAGTCCAGAAGAACATACAACACTTGAAGTGCTGGGGTTTAATACTGTCCAGCAGAATTCAGAGAAAAGTGTTAAGTGTTGCATGTAGAACAGGGATTTTGGTTTCCTCCTTGGCATTCTGGCCTGTCAGAAGGGGGGAAGTTCTCCTGAATAATATGACCTTGACATACTGCCTGATTTAAGGCAATGATTGAGTCCAGTAGTATCTCTTTTTCTCTCCCCCACCTGTTGACAGTTACAGCTGACTTTGTGAATAGGACCTTGAGTTATTAGGTATCTGTGAGTCATATGACTGTCATATAGAGAAGAGTGGATATCAGTGTGAATTCAGCTAAGGAGTAGGAGGTTTGCAGTTGTGCTCTGTGAAGAGTGTGAGGGTTCTGGTTCTACCAGCTGAAACTGAAAGTGCTTTAAAACCATTTTTTTACGAAGTATCAAGAGGAGGTTGTAACAGTAAGCAGGACTGATAGCTTCTAATTACTTAACATTGATTTGATATGAAGGGAGGCTGTAGTAATTGCTACAGTGTTTGTGTTTTGTTGAGGGTAATGGAAGTGAAAGGTGATGATACTCAGTCTCACATTTCTCACTGTTGTTTTATCTGGTTTGTCTATTCCATGCCATGTTTTCTGGTCTTAGATTTTTAATTTGGCTTTCAGTTTGGTAAAATTACTATACAGTGATGGAACAGATTTAATCCCTCTGGAGTAAGCTTTCTTTATGCCAGGGGTTTTATAAAAAATACTCCTATTTGGACTTGAAAAGAATTGTTGGTGCTGGCTAATCTTCCCCCTTTGATTCTGAAGTTTGTATTAATATGCAGAGCATGCAAGTTTATTGCAGTGTTTATGCTTTGAAATATGTTATTTAGATCTTTACTGGCTCATTCTGGTGGCAGGTCTATAATACTATGAATATTTAGCTATAGACTGGAAAATTTATATAGAGAGTGTGATCTTGAGTTGACTTGCAAGAAGAAAATAAATCTTTCCATACTTAATGTCACCTATTAGTATTATTGCAGGATTGGGGAGGTGGGGGGGAGGAATTGTCTTTGAACATGGATCCAAGTAAAATGGAGGTTTTATTTTAGCCTGCAGATTATTTTCAGGAAGATTATTATTTGTTCCCCACATCTGACAGTTCTTCCCTGCTTGTGAAATGGCTATAGTGATGGTATTTGTTTTCTCGTGAAAAACTTGGAAATTTATTTAAAGATTAAAGAGGTAGTAATATTCTTAAATCTGATTCACCTTTACATCCACAGTTAATTTTATCCAAGATTTTAAATGTTCTAAAGCCATAGGCTCTATGTTAGGCTGTGAAAATGAATCGAGTACTTCTCTGGGATGTCAGAGGACTGACAAATCCGTCATATGTGATAGAAGATTAGTAAATAGTCTGTTGTGATTTTTAGATGTACCAAGGTGTGAAAACTATATAAAGAAGTATTGCAGTATTGTACTGAAGTAGTTTTTCATAATGCCTTCTTGAAGCATATTGAGCAGTAATTCAGAAGAAATTGAGGGATGACTGGGAATGTGGTTAAAGCATTAATCTTCTCCAAGATTCACCATAAGCCTCTTGCCTGGGAGGAAGAAGGAACATGGGATATTAATCCTTCTCAAAAATCGATTGAGATCTGGGGAGAGCTAGAAAGGCTCTGAACCTCTGTAGTTGTGTGATTGATGCATCCAAAGCCACACTGAGAGTACTGTATGGGAGAGTTCCTGCAAAATAGACATAAAAAAACCAAGCTTTGTCTTTTTATTAATTCTAGAGAAAGAGTAACCTGCTTTACCAGAAAAGCAGAATGGCAGTACTTGATCGTGGAGAGGTTTTTGCCTTTGGTAATTATTCAGAGGATTTTAAGTAACTAAATTTGATTACTTAATATTTACTACTAATACAGGTGCTAATACATGATGACAATGTTTGGTAGTAGGAAAATAAAAGTTGCATTCTAAATTATTGCTCATGAAAAAGTCTTACCTATTCTTCTCAACAACAAGAAGCAGTGATGTGTAACTATGTAAAAGTAGGGGAGAATATTTGGTAACTACTGGTTTCTATTTAAGCTGGTATCTGCTCTCCCCAGAGGCTATAGGATATGATCTTTAAAATCAGACTTGATAAGAAATTGTAAACATACAGTGATATATGGCCTCTAATATTTTTCCTCACAATAAAAGCAGTTCTAGAGTTTCCTTTAACAAGTATTTTTATGAATCCATGCCATTATGGCCTCTCCATCATTTTTTCTGTGTCTAAAATTGACCATTATTAACTTACACTATGCTTTTGCTTTCAGGGTTTTTTCCCCATAATCTGTTGTTACTACTCAGGTATAGCTAGAAGTCATATTTTAGTTCATAGTGGAGGTCCTGGCATTCGTATGGCCTGTTGTATATATTTGTAGGGCATAAGTACATGTAAAAGCAGCAATTTTCCCCTCAGTTAACACTAATTTCTTTGAATTTCATGTAGCCTTTTTTTAAGATTTCATAACTCCTAACCAAAAATCATTCCTGTGCGGAACTTACCTTGTGTTTGGTTTTCCATTGGTACTGTGTTTGTCATATCAAGATACATCCATTTTCTATTTCTTTCTGTTTTTGTGATTTTAACATCTATTACGGATTTTCTTAAGTTCCTGTTCACTACCTGTGATCTCATTATGTAGAATTCACAGTATAAAGATTATGTAGCTTTAAAGAAGCTACATCTGTTCCCTTAACTCGTTCCTTTACCATCGAAACTGAAATTCTTGCCACAGGTTTTGTCATTTGCAATATGATGTCTATGTTTATATGTTTTTTAAAAAGCTCAGTTAAATCGACTTTCTAAGCCTATTCTCATTTCATGTCTTGGCATTCTGGTTTCTCTTGGGCTAAAAACTAAACCTTTGAGATGTCTCTGCCTGAAGGGTTCCAGGTTCCAGGCTGCCTTTTTACGACTAGCCTGGTCTCCCACCTTTCTTGCAGTTCAGCAGTTCTGGCCTTGAGCTGCAGTATGTGGACAGTGAGGTGTACACAGTGTTTGCAAAAAAGTTACGTGCACACCAGCTGAGAAGACAAGCTGTTCTCTACAGGGTATGTTGTGCAATAAACTGTGGTGTTTCAATCTTGTCTAATCTTGTGGTCTTTTAACACCACTGCTTAAAATAATTTCTGGTAGCTTAGCCTTGAGGAAAGGATAATTTATTATTCTTTTTTTAGTGATCTAACTGAAGTTCCCATGTCATTTGTCCCAGAAGGACATTGAACACTTGGGTTTTTGTGAGTGGGTATGTTTCACATTTCATGGGATGCTGCTGCTGTCATGATCTAACTGTCAGTTCCTGTCAATTCTTCTTTGAGAAGTGGAAATGAGGATGAGAAACTGTGTGGTCATTTCATTTGGTTGCGTAAAACCACAGCTGTAGTCATAGTACATAGTCGTAGATCATTCTTGGTTTAGTTTCAAACACTTCAAATATTTAAGCCAACAAGTATAGTCATGCTTCCTGAAAGCTGTAGATCTACTATTTAGAGAAATGCTCTTTACTACTAGAAAGTTGCTTTGAGACTCTCTGGAAAGAATTACTTTAAAATATTAATATTCTTCAAGGTGTGTGGTGTTTGAAACAATTGTGTGGCCAAATTAATTTTGGCTAAATGGTTTGTCTAATAGTCAGATACGCTTCTGGCTCCTCCAAAGAAGTCTGGCTTTCTCTGTAACTCAGATTAGTAATCAGTCTCAATCTTTTAAAGTAATTGACCAGGGTGGGGTAAAATGGAGTAGGTTTTAGTTTATCCTAAGTTATAATGAAAGATTTACTCTAAGGTAGATATTTCTAAATGCTACTCTAACACTTTGTTTACCCTTTGTAACCGAACTTTAGATCAAGCTTTTAAAAAATTGATCAGACAGAAAAGAGTTGGGTGATTTGGAATCAAGACAGTGGAAGTTAACACTTACCTTGTACCATGGTTTGACTCCCTCACTGTGGTGGTTTATGTCACTTCTCAGTATGTTTTTTGATGGTAAATTCTGTCACTTGACTTCTCCAAACCTGCTTATAATATCAGAGAGAAATAGTGAAGACAGTACTGAAGAAAGTCATTAAGCTGTGACTTACAAAATAACTTTTTCTGTATTATGCTGGTGAAATAAGTACGTTCTGAGTAGGAAATAAGTAATGAACTGTGTGGACAAATATCCAGAGGATGCAGCCACCAAAAAAGACAAATATTAAAGGAGATTTGAATAATCAGCTGTCTACTGAAAGGAGAGAAATTGCTGTGAAGTATCAGTCTCCCTTACAGTGAAGTTGACTGCTCCAATTACAATTTTTGAAGACTGAAATCTTAAAGTGTATCCTAATCTGGTAGCTTCACTGATGTTTTAGCTGTGTATGCATTAGAGATAATGGTCTTGGGTACTAACTTTGGTATATGAGAACACAGTTCCTTGTGAAAGCATTTATCTGTTGTTACAGTGTATGAGTTTGTGGAATTTTACTTTCAAGGGTCATTTTTATTGGTCTGAAGTTGATTTTTATGGTGATTGAAACTTGTAAGGGAGTCCCTTTTACAGGGTTTCAGACACATGGCAATAGAGGACTTCGATGACTTATTTCCTTCTACCACAGGGTTTTAGAGAATGGAAAGAACCCTGCATTTCCTGAGAACTTTTGTTCTTTAGAGGTAAGTCCAAAGACCACTTAAGACAAACTGACCTTTGTCAGATTTTGCTCATTCATATGAGCAGAATTATGACAGTAGGATGCAAAGACAGTCTTGAAATTGATTCTAAACATTTCACCAGTTAACTTCTGCTTTAGGTAAATCATGCTTTGTTGCTCTGCTGATTTTTGGTTGAAACCTAGAAAACAGAATTAATCAGAAGATTTGCCTGAATATAAGTTGTGATTCTCAAAGGAAATAATTCAGCTAAACACTCTGCTACAACACCCAACCAAAGATTAAATGCATTCTGGTGGCCCTATTGGATAGGGAAGATGTCTTTGTTTACTCTTCAGCATAACAGCAAGTGGGGATTAGTCTGGGTGTTGGTACTCTTGTCCTGGTAGTGGTGCTCTTTTAGGTCCTCATTCCAGCAGTGTGCTGAAGTGGTCAGTGTTCTAGACATGCTGCTGTAGCCCAGTAGGATGAATGTAGCCCTACAAGGCAACTGAAGTTAACTTTTGTGCTCTGTGAACCATTGGGTGTCTGCCAGCAAGACTCGAGTGCGTCTGTGAACAGTCAATGACAAAAGCAAGCCTGTTGTTAGGCAGACTTCATTTTCTGTGCTGGAGCTGGCAACCTTACTGAGAAGCGTTGAATCATATGTTGGATTGCAGGCCTTTACTTCTGTGCCTGACATAATTTGGTTTTTAGACTTTATTCATTTAGCAGAGAGCTGCTTAATTCTTTCCTGCATAGAGCCATACAGTTAAATAAAATTTATAGGTCTAGATCCTTCTAAAGTAGCCTGAGATCTCTCACAAAAATGTTGTCTATGGAGGTAGACAACAGGTAGGAAGAACAAACCCCATCACCTGAAGCTTTATTTTGGAAGTGATGGAAAGATAAGAAATACACATCTGTATAGCTTTTAATTTCTTAACTTTAAAGAAAAGAGTTAAGTTACATAGCTACTCCAAAGGAAGCAAAACAACTTCTCTGCTTTGTTTTCTTGCTGCATGCTTTCACATTTTGGAAGCAGGGTTGACTAAAACAAAACAAATAAAATACTGGTTTAACATAGTGTTCTTGCTGTATGCACTGGTATCTGCTTAGTATAATCTAAGACTGGAACAGTGCTGGCATGTGGACAAATAGTTACTCCATGTGGTTTGACCTTCATTAGAACCATCTGTTTGGAACCTCCTGAATTCAGAGTAATATTCTTTGTTATTTGAATGTAATGAGCTTATTTCATGATATGGCTTAAGAAAGCAGTATCAAAAGCAGTTTCTATTGACTCTAATTGCATTCAGGTTCATCCATGCCGACAGAATTCTTCAGTTTGCCTCCCACCACCTAGAGAGAATTTCCTTGGCACGTGTAAAAATAACTTTGAGAGGAAGATAATATGGGATGCTGTTGTAATACCTTGCATATGTGCCCTGAAATGTGTCTGTTCATTTGTACAATCTGATTTGCAGTCTATTAGCATGTGGGTACCTTTGAAAACAAGTTACTTGAAAAAAACTACGCTATTGAATTTTGATCTCAGAGCTCAGAAAAAATTCCTTTGTCTCTGACAGACATAGTATGTCTTAATGCTTATGATTGAGATGATTTATGAACGATATTTATGATGGCTTTCATAAGGGGATTTTTATTTTAATGTCCGCATCTCCTGTGTGTACTTTAAGAAGCTGCAGCTCATCTGACAATGAATACCTGGTTGAATACTTTGATGTCATTGGGGTATTTTTATATAGTATTTCCTTTAGGCCTGTATCCATTTATATGAGAGATTCTGACACTTATTAGAATGTCCTTCTGTTACAAGGTTTCTGAAACATTAACAAATACTAATTTGCTGCTCTGGGAAATAGTGTTTGCTCTTGCTTTTCTAAGGAGACAGACTGCTGGGACGGGAGTTCCTGGTTTGGTTAAATTTGAGTAAATTGCCACAGGTTAGATTCTTAGATACAGAGTGTCAGTACTGGTTATCAGTTGTATAACAAGCGATCTCAATTGTGAGGATTTTGTTTTTCTACTTGTGACTTCTGTTTTGTGTTTGAAAGTGTTTTGCTGGGTAAACAAGCTTGTTAAAATTAAAATGTTAAATTTGCAACACTTAGGTTCTGAAAGGGGCATCAAAAATGACCTGTAATAGAGCTTTATAGGGCAGCTCTAACTTGGAACTTTTGACTTCTGCTGTGAACACAATAAATAGATCTAGCTGAAAAACATTGCCCACTAGTTAAGAGTATGTCTTAGGGTGGAAAGTTTGCTCATATGAAGCCTAGTACATTAACATGTTAAATGTTTGAGTTGTGTTGTGCTAAGTGAGTTTGTCCAAAGGAAAAATAGAACTGACAAAAACCTCTGCTCAGGGCTTTTAAAGAAACATCTGAGTCCAGTCTTTACTTTGCCTGATTGATACTCATTTGGAGGAACTTCATAAAAAGATTGTATGATTAGTTTTGATTTTGTAGGTCGCTTCTGTTGTTACAAACTGTTTGAAACTAATGTGTGTTTTTGTATATGCACTCACTTCTGAAACTGTGGCTTGTGGTGGTTTGGAGTGGGGTATGGCTCCTCATTTGGCAGAAGGTTGACTTTGAGAAGAGAATAACTTCTGTGAGTTGAAAGTAAAATGTTGGTGTATATTTCCAGGACGTGCATTAGAATGCAACAGAGACATTCAGTTACCTTTTCAGCTTCATATTTTTGGTGTACTTTTTTAGTGTATCTTAGGGTAAAACAGCCTGTTCTTTTGGTTGTTAATATGATAACTGAGGAAGCAGTAATTCTGCTTTTTTTATATGCTGTGCAATTTGCCTTTGAATAACTTGTATGCAAAGTGAATTTAAGAAAGGAAAAAATTGTTCAAGTTGTCAGTATTGCATTAGTCAGCTTATGTACATTTAAATTGTATTGCCAAACTTGGGATAGTCTAGAGAAACTGACTTGCAGATTTCAGCATTGTCTGGATACCATTCCAGTTGTGTTACTGGTTGAGTTTTGACTTAGGAAGCGAGAATTCGTTCAGCAATTAAAATAACCATTCTTTTCAAACAGGAAATCATCATTCTCGCATGCACAGGAAGCTGCCAAAGTTCAGAAAACAAGAGGACAAATAACATCTTTACTACAAAGTGATAGGAATTTGTAATTGCAACTTCAGATTTCATTGGAGTTGCATATATAAGTATTTTGTATATTCATTGTTCATCTCCTGATAGCTTAGCTATCAGTGATTTGAAGGACAATAGAATTCTGTCATGCTGCTTGAAACAAGGCTTGGACTTCTGAAACAGGGAGAGTGTTCGTAAGTTTCAGGTTGTGTCAGTATGAACTCTGAAATGTTTGTTTAAAATGCTGTGCAGTTTTGTGGTTTATTTCAGAAGGTAAGTGTTGTTGGTCCCTAAATTTTTTTTGAGTGTGCATATGTGCTGCTAACCATGTGTTCAGCAGCAAATGAATTCTGAAATACACAGATGTGTTAGGTTTTTAACACTGCTTTCTCACTGTATTTTGTATAACTTGTTTTTCCATGCATGGTTTTCTCACACATATGATAACACAGGAAAGTTGTGTTCAGTCCTGGTTTAAAATATGCTCAACCTGCAAAGAGTGCAAAGACTTTTTTCTTGTAGGTTAGGTAGATACTAAAACCTAAAGTACAGGTATGCTCAGAAAAATATTTTCCATGGAGTGTGTTATTGGTAAAGTTTTAAGCTGAAGTATTTATTGTATGACTTTTGTATTACTTTTTGGTGTTTTAGTAGGTCCTTTGAGGGGAACAGCCTTTTACTTGAATTGCTAAACTTAAAATTAATTGCTCTTCCTACCAGTTAAAACTTTGGAATTTATTATAATGGGCATTGCTGGTAATACACTTCTAGTAAGATCTGGTAATTACCATATGTAGGTCTCTGTTTTAACTTTGCCAAGTGCGGTGGTGAGTTCTCACCCTCTTATGGCAGTAAAATGCCTTTGTGTCATGCAGTGCTTTAACAGAAAAACTTCCACACTGGTTTGCAGATGCCAAGTTTCAGAGTATGTTTTAGAGTTTTGTGGACACTGTACTGCTGCTCATCATGCTGCATCTGGTTTATTAATCAATGAAAGACTTAAATTATTTGCCCTGCTGTTTCCTCATGCATCTCTTCTTGCATCTGATCCACCTGCACTTTTGCTGAGTGATCGTGCAGTTCATTGTCTTGTTCTCAGCTTCTGCTTGCTCATCAAAAGTGTTCTCCTTATTGGACCTTGATTGTCAGTTTTTTCTATCATGTTATTAGTACAAAGGTTATTACTCTTGTGCGTGTACCCAGAGTATTTTATATTAGCAGCATTTAATTAATTTTGGAAGGTGGTTTTGGAACTACAATTTTCCCTTCTCTGTTTTGAAGATCTTTCTCAGTAAACAGTACATACTTTTTTGTCATCTAATTAACTTCCTTTATTCTTAAATTTAAAAAAAAAGGTTTTGGTTTTTTTTTAAGTTTTAAGGTGTACAACTTTTTAGCTATCTAAATTCCATACTTCTAATGTCAAAATCTTCAGTACAGTTACAGCAATAGCCTGATTTGTATTTTTTTTTTGATTGTTTTTTCAGGAAATGTATGAGGTTGCCAAGAAGCTTTGCTCCTTTTGTGAAGGTCTTGTACATGATGAACATCTTCAGCATCAGGGCTGGGCTGCCATAATGGCCAACTTGGAAGATTGTACATACTCTTACCAAAAGCTGCTTTTCAAGTTTGAAAATGTGTATTCAAGCTATTTGCAGTCCATAGATGATATCAAATTGAAACTTACACAGTAGGTTTACTATTAAATTCATTCTCAATCTCCAAATTTACTCTATTTTAAACTTAGTTTTTTAAGTGGTTTATGTCTGCTGTTTGTTCAGATATAACAAGCATGTATTTGTTTGTGTCATGGAGAACATTCTTTTTGTTCTGTGCTAGTTACTTTTTTTAACTGACATTTTTCCTTGTGTTTATCAGCACAAAGAAACCTGTAATGAATTATGTGGAAGATAAGCTCGTTAATGAACAGCTGCTTAAGAGCTGGAGTCATTCCAAATGTGCACTACAAAAAACGAGATAATAAATTTAGACATTAGAATTTTTAAATACCTATTTACACTTTCTAATTAATTGATTTTTAATAACTTGAACCGATATTAAGAATTACAATCTGTGTTGAAAATACGTAGTCATAACACAAACTTTTGAGTGAATTTGTATTCCTTTGAATGGGATGGGGGGCATGTATGTAGGTAGACATATTGTGTGTGTGTGTGTGTGTCTGTACTTGAGTCCTGCAAACTCTAGATGTTACTTCAAAGAAAATATTTTACATCTTTGCACTGTAGTATTATGGTGTTTCTGTGAGTGCTTTGCTTAGCAGAATATGCATGGATACTGGACACTTTAAAAAATAAACCATAAATATGTTTTATCTTTTAAAAAAAATGCTGAGCTTCATAGCTTTTACCAGATAGAAACTGTTCAAACTCTGCAAAAGTAGTCAGACAGAGAACACTTAAGGCTTTGATGATAAACATTGATATCCATGTGGACAGGAAACAGAAGTCTGTGTTGTGCATTTAAACCAAGAAGTAAGTGGGTGTGTCTCAGTTTCTGTCTGTTTTTTCATTGCCATCTGACTTATAACTTTCATTTTAAGTTATAAGTTATAACTTAAAACTTTTCATTGCAATATAGCCATAAGCTTGGAAGTTTAGAAGATGTCATATTCAGCAGTGGAAGAGAGCAAAAACTCTGATTTCTTCAGCTGTCTTTCCATGATGTTGATACTCAGCACAGTAGTTCTAAAGGATAGTTGCAAAATAACTTTGAAATCTGCTTCAATTCTAAAATGAATAGCAGTTTGTATTATGGGTGATTTTTATCTAAGATTTTGTGTTATGTTGGCTTCTAGATACTGATGTTTTTTTCTTTTCACTTTTTAAAAAAAGCTTGGGTTCTGCTGTTTCTATCATGGCCAAGATACCACTGCTGGAGTGCCTAACAAGACATAGTTACAGAGAGTGTTTAGGAAGACTGGATTCTTCACCTGAACATGGAGGAACAGAAAGTGAAGAAACTGAGGATGGGAAATCTGCTGAATTGGTGCTTTATCCTGATATATCTAAAGTGAACAGTAAATCAATGTTAGCATCATTTTGCAAGTCAGTTGAACATTCAGCTTTGGAAGGCACAGCTCCTGAAAATGTAAAAGATGATAAGGAATCTGGTCAAAATGCTACTGTCCAGGACAATGAAATGTCAGTAGAATTGAAAGATGATGATCAGCCTTCCTTCAATGTGTCTTTGTTAGACTGGATAAATGTTCAAGATAGACCTAATGATGTTGAATCCCTGGTCAGAAAATGTTTTGATTCTATGAGCAGGGTAAGTTAATAATTTTTTAAAAATCAAATTACATTGCATTGAATGCTGCTGCTTTTTTCCCAGATGCAGGTGCTTTTGAAGTGAGTAACTCAACTTTTTTGTAACTTGTTTCTCCGATAACTTTCTTAATGAAGGCCAAAGCAGAGACCAGGGAGGGATAAGTGTGGGGAAAGTGTTTTATAGGTTTGCGTGTTAAGAATTTGATCTTTAGGAAGATCTATAATTTTATAATGAATGCTTGTTATAGTGCTTATTATTTTCAGGTAGCCATTTCTTTTGGAAAGCCAAAAACTTCTTGTAGTGTATAAGCCAAGTGACACCACAATTATTTCTTTGCCTTTTTCATAGAAACTACATTTATAATAAAAGTAAAGATTTTCGTGGACCAAAATTAATGTTGAGTTCAAAATAGTTAAGCCTTTATTAAAATATAGAACAAATTAATATGGTTAATTGGGATAAATTTATATTCTATATCTTTTCATTCTTTATTAGCTGATACAGATGTGCTCAGAAAGGCTCAGTCTGCATTTCTGCTGCTGGAAGAATACAACAGTGCTCACTTTACTTTCAAAATTATTATTTCAATCAATGAGCAGTATAACCTTTTAAAATTCTTTTACCTATAGTTTTCCTTCTTTCTTTGCTTTCACTGTAGCTGGTATTTCTTATGTCTAGCCTTGATTTCATATGTATAATATACTATTACAACACAACATATGATGAACAAAGGAAACAATTTCTGTTGTCTTTGACACTTTATTTCCTGTCTAAGGTAGGACTGGAAGACTGAATCAGTGATTTCTAAAACCCATCTGTTGTAGGGAACATCATGGTGTGGTTGGTTCTGTATATTGATATTTCAATTCTGTCTTAAAAGGAATTGGAGAATTTGGTTTAATATTAAGGGCTGTCTAAGATTTTAGTAGTGCAGTAAAGGCTAAGGAAAAGTTTGGACATGACAAGTTTTTTTTTCTTTAGCAAAACCAGTAATTGATTTTGTGTGTAAAAGACTTCCTGTTTGTTGAAGTTTGAGACAGTCTTCTGTCCTGTTTGTTCAGTAACACTGTAAGATACTTCCTACTATTTTCAAACAAGAGTAACAGAACCCACTAGATGGGTTGTCAGACCATAAATTCAATTTCTACATAATATTAACAGAACACAAATGTAGTATGTTTTAAAAATCAGTATTTGAAGAGATGGACATCAAACAATTGCTTCCAAATAAATTTTAGGGATCCAAAAGACACAAAAATGCAAAGAATAGTTTGGTTAAGTACATCCTCTATCTTTTTTGATCACCATGTAGACTTACCTGACAAATATCACGTTTCAGAGGTGCTGTCTTGTATTTGTCTTTTCTGTCCTTGTCTTACCTAAGATTAGGCAGAAATTCCTGACTGTTGTAATTGTTTTGTAACTTCAGTCAATTTTTTTGGTGAAAATTGTGATTGAACCTGCAAAAAATGAAGTTTCTTTTTGTATTCTTGGCATAAGCAGAATTGGCAGGTAGGGAGAGTGCTTCAGTCAGAGTATTCTGGCCACCACCAGAGCAGTTGTGATTGATCAGTCCTGATCCTTTTGGTTCACAAAAAAACCCCAAACCTTTGAAGTAAAGCATTCCTGATTCTCCTTAGGAAAACATTAATTTACTCTGTTTTGATAGCAGCACAGACAAAGGATTGAATCTTCACTTCCCATTGATTTAGAATTAGTTGAAAACAGAAGTGGCCTGCAGCTGAAAAGGAAAAGAAAATCCTAAATAAATATCTTGCAATTTGAGGTGACACTTTAGTATGAAAATGTGAGAATAATAGAATAAAATAGCTGTAACTTTTTAAAATGGTTTTGCCTGCATTCTCCCCATGCCCTTTCTTTCTTGGAAATACAAACCATATAAATGGTTTATGATTACAATTCTTACTTGAAAAACTGAATGCAGGTGAGATTTTCCTGAAAGCTTAAAGCACCAGAGTAAGGGCTTTATATGTTGGTTACTTGTAGTCATGACATAACTGGTGTGTTGCACAGAGTGCTGCTAAGTTTCTGGTGGTTCTAGCCTCTAGATGTTTCTACAATGTGATTCTTCTAATTACAGAAACCTAGGCTGCAGTAAAAGCACTGTGTAGCCCCTTAAATAAGGGGTTAGAAAAGGAAGATACTTTTAAAAGATGAAGAAAGCAGTATTATCTACCAGTGAAAGTAGAGATGGATCCTACAGATGCAGTTAGGTTAAAGATGGCATGAAATGAGTGGATGGAGGAAATAGGTTAGAAAGGAATGAGAGGAATAGCCATTCTTTGTAAAAAGAGATAGAACACCATTAGTTTAAGAAGGTAAAAAGAGAAAAAACCCACCATATTGTTCTTTAGCATTTTGTTTGTTAAGAAACTCTTCTGGATGCTGCACTGGACTAATTCAGGATGTCACAGGGAGTAATCCTGAATAGGATGGCAATGAAGAGGATCCTGTAAAATCAGTCTGGTTAAATACTTCTGTTACTGTTTCTTGAAGATGGACAGATGACTTGAGAAAAGACCAAGATTCATAAGACATCACATACCAAAAATTAACCTTTGTTTTTAGAGAATTTGGATGTATTTTGTCACATTAATTAACAGCACTAATTACTTATTCTAAGGAGTTCTGGGCTAATTACTGGTTTTTGGTACTTTCCCATTAAGCTTTTGGTTGATTGATTCTTTTTTTTTTTGTTTTCTTTTGTTTGAAGTAACTGGAAGGACCTGTTCCTTATAGTTGGTCCTTAATTTGTAATGTTTATCCTCCCCAGATTCCTCTCTCCACCCATCCCCCCACCATAGGTTATTTCCAGACTGAAGAGCTGTGTGTGAAAATTTAGTTAAATAGTATATTGAGTGGAAAATACACTTTCACTTATGTTGCTATTGAGTCAAATAAATGCTTTCTTTTTTGAAGGTTGATTTGTGTGCTCTGTAAGTGGCATAAAACTTTCATGTTGATGAGAGAAGCCATTGCTGTGACAGCCAGTGTGACCTCACAAATAGCATCCTTTTCACTAGATTCTCCTATAAGAGAATACCATAACCATTTTGGATAAATTAGGGCAAAATTTTTCATCTTCTGCTAACACCTAATGATTTTTACTGTGCTCATAACTAATATATTGCAGGTTTACACTACACTCTGGCCTTCATAAGATGTTGCAATTACCTATGTTGTTAGTAGAACTCTTACTTTAATTTACTACTCTTATAGTGAAGCTTGAAGAGTGACCCTTAATATCTGTGGACATTGGTAGACTCTTAATGTTTCAAATACTTCTTTTTGTTCTGGATAATGGTCTGTGAAGGAATATTATGAAATAACTTCTAAAATGTGTTTCTGTTAGGAAAAAAAACCCTCTAGCTAAAAATATGACAAATATACTATTTTTCCATGGGGTTTTTTCCAGTTGCTTATAAATGATCTGCTTGTCTAAGTAGTCAGTTAAAATGTTTATTTAGTGGGAAAAGATGGATGGTTCTTGCAGCTTTTTCTCACTACCTTCCCTTCTGCACTTTCCATTGAGTCACATTCATGATTGGTTTTGATTGTAGCCGTATGGACTCTGTCCCAGGGCAGACTATCCCTTAGCTGTAAAGTGCCTCTTCCTCCTGCACCTCGCCTTGTCCCCTCAACCAGTGTCCCTTCCCTTTATAAGGATTCAGGTTTCAGTGATGGTCTGGTTGGAATACTTCAGAAAAATTCATGCTGTGATATAGAATCCACATACTCATTTACTCAGAATTCTGAAACAGATGATAGATGTAATAGATGTAGTCACAGATTAAAAAAAAAAGAAAAATATTGTGGTTAAAAAACCTCATTTAGCTAACTTAAATCACCTTTCAGTGTGTCAACTACTAATTAACTTTTTATTTTAGCTTGATCCAAGGATCATCCAACCCTTTCTGGCAGAATGTCGCCAAACTATCGCCAAACTAGATAATCAGAACATGAAGGCTATTAAAGGTCTTGAGGATAGACTCTATGCATTGGACCAGATGATAGCAAGCTGCAGCAGACTGGTGAATGAACAAAAAGAACTTGCTCAGGTAATACACAACTGTGTGTGCAACATTGGAAGATGGTAGATTTTTCATATGTGTTTGCTGCGAAAGTTACAATGAAACAGTAACATGTTTTTATACAAGATAGTTTTCAACATACCACATTGAGGTTGTCAATAAGATGCTATTTCATAATAATTTGACATTTAAATATTGGCAGTTTTTACCTCTTGTTGTCATGTTTTCACATGGTTTAAAGCTACAGCTAGGAAATCAGAACTTTAGTTGGATATACGGAACAAGAATTAAGTAGATCAGTTTTAATTTTGAAGGAAATTCTTGGTAATTTGTCACTCAGTGATACAGGATCAGGGACTAGGTTAATGGTTGATCATCAGTTTTGTAGTGAGGAGAGGGAGGAGTGTGCCTTCACTGGACAGTGTCACTTTAAGTGATAAGAAATTTGATTAAAGACTATTTTAAATATCAAATATGTATCTCCTATTTTCAGAAAACCTTCCAGTCTCATATGAAAGTTACTTTATTAAATACAGTTTCTGTAAAGAGCTTCAGTTAACTTGATGCTTAAGATTGTCCTTTAATGCCTTGTTTGCTACTGAAAGTAAATGAAAGTTTATTTGGCACTACATGATGATGTTCAGGTTTTCACCATGACATTGGAGCTGGGACTCTAAAGAAAGGCATGAGTTTTTTACTTCTGGTTGCACACTGATATATTATTAGTAGGAATAAATGAACGATGTTGCCTCCCTATTTTTTGGGGGGGAGCAGGTGTTAGAGGCCCCTTTTGAAGAGGGCAGTGCTGGATTCAGAGTTGTGTAGGACCCAGGCTCCCTGTTGCGTCTTTGGTCTGGTATGTAAAGGTGGGTGCTATCAGTACTTCTGTCAGCATTGTTAAAAAGTGGAGCCTGTCTCCAGAAAAATTCAGTGAGTAAGTTTAGAAACAAGTTTGTGCTAAATCTCAGTCTTGCAGTGTTTATATTGTAGGCCAGTGCTAAATCCAAGTGAAATTAGCACGATGCCTGGGCTAGTCTTCTCATCCGTGTGCTTGGTTGCCCTATTGTGAGTTGTGCTTTTAGCTGTTTTTTCCTTCTTCACTTGGATGAAGAGCCTGCCTCGAGTTTACCAATCCCACTTTGGAGTGAGAAACCTAACAGTCAGCTGGAAAGAGACTTTGTCACCTTGTTTAAATGCTACTGTAAATTTAGAATTTGTACCTTTTCAAGACTTGGCAGAGACTTCAACTTTGAAGTATTCATCCTTGCCATTTCTTTTTATAAATTGTGTGTTCTTTTACTTATGACGTAAGGGTGCATTCTGCATGCAAATAAGATGTGTGGCTGTGGTCTTGGCTCTCGAGAAGAATTAGTTTCATGTGTGAATTTCTTTATGCAAGAAACACAAATTCTTTAGGCCACAGTAGTCTTGAACATGATCGAAGTTGATTTCAAGTCTTTTAAATGCCAGAAGTTAGGAAGATGGTTGTTAGCAGAACTTACAATGATGCTTGATCCCCTCCACCCTAGTAATTAGGTTTCTGGTGCATTAAATTTTATGGTCTTTCACTGATGTTGGTTAGTTGTGTAAAGTTCTGTTAGGATTGTGTTGGTAACTATTTGGTAGTGAAATATGGAACAAGATTGATTTGGACTGGATTATAGAATGGAAATGGAAAGAAAGCAACACGGACACTTGCTTCCTTCATGTATCATTCTGCCACACTTTGCAGTGGTTACAGTAAGTTTGTTAAAATTCTTGTTCTTAGAGAAGATGTGTCACTTTCATGCTTTTTGATTGTCACAGAGCTTGTGTAATAAATGTCTTTCTTCCTCTAGGGATTTTTGGCTAATCAGAAGAGAGCTGAGAACTTGAAAGATCCTTCTGTGCTGCCTGATTTGTGTTTGAGTCATGCAAATCAGCTGATGATTATGTTAACTAACCACAGAAAACTGTTAGATATTAAACAGAAATGTACCACTGCCAAACAGGAGCTTGCAAATAATCTGCAAGTCAGACTGAAGTAAGTTAAAACTTTTCAACTTCATATTACTTCCACTTGCAGCAAGGTGTTTAAGGATTGTGTGTCTTAAGGAAATCATTATGAAAAAGTCAAGAGTGCATATCTTGTAGTGTCTCTGTTAGTGTATATTCCTGATTGCTTAATGTTGACTCGTTTATATTTGTTGTTTCACTTTTGCTTCAATTCTGTCAATAAAAGCAATTTCATATGTCTTTTATTAGTTGTGGGATATACCTCCACCTGATGTCTTCTCTGATGGCAAAGTTGCTATAATGTTTCTCCTCAAGCGCACCAGTTGATCACCTTCTAAGTAGTTATCCTGTGGTTAATTATGTTGGTGTCTGTGCTTGAAATCTGTCTATTGATTGTATGATTAAGGGAATTGAATATCGGGTTACAAAATGTGAGAATTTGTGTTACAAGTGCTGTTGCTTGTAATGCGTGAGTACATTGTGTGAACTTCCCAAACAGTGTTGTGTTCTTATTTTTTTGACAGCATTCCAATCTTTAATACCTCCTGCTAAAGCTTTTCAATAAGTATTTTTAAGATTTATAAATAAAAAGGAGTAATTTTTTTCAGGATATATCGGCTTTTTTACATTCTACTGGAGAAAGTTGTATTATTACTAATACTAAGGTTATTTATGCTAAGAACTTGTCAAAAACAATGTCTTTAACGGTGGTAGATGTTCATTTTTGATCACTAATGTGGATATTCTTTTGTGAGAAACTTATAGGAAACTGCAAGGTGACTACTGAATTCTGAATAGGCTGGTACTTTCAGTTAGCCTGTTGTTGTCCCATGTGAAATGATGACTTTGTTCATTTCATCCAGACATGTTGCTAATCTAATTTAAATGAAAAAAAAATTGCTAAGATGTGATCTTCTAAAGTGTAATCTACCTTTGTAGGTGGTGTTGTTTTGTAATGCTTCATGCTGACCAAGATGGAGAGAAACTACAAGCACTGCTTCGTCTTGTAACAGAGCTCTTAGAAAGGGTCAAAGTTGTAGAGGCTCTCAGCACTGTTCCTCAGATGTACTGTTTAGCTGTTGTTGAGGTTGTGAGGAGAAAAATGTTCATAAAACACTACAGGGAGGTAAGCAAATAAAACTTTGAGACCAAACCTTTGTATCAGCATATAAATTACATCTAACTACATATTTTTCCCTTTCACAGTGGGCAGGTGCTTTAATAAAAGATGGGAAACATCTATATGAAGCTGAAAAGGCAAAAAGGGAATCTTTTGGTAAACTCTTTAGTAAGTACTGTGTCTTCTGTGAAATCAAAGTGTGTTGAAGTATATCTCTTGTCTTTGTAGTTAAAATATTTTCATAATATTCTAATTGCAATACCTGAATTTTTTTTTTTTACTTAATAAGAAGTGCATGCTGGTCCTATTACAAACAAAATATTTTTCTGTTGATCAAATCAATTAACTGTTTCATATAGATTATCCAAAATAATGTGAAAGTTGTGATTAACTTTTGTAAAAGATAAGATTTCTCATTATCGTATTTGAATGCAGTTTGTGCTTAGACATGCCTTGTGAGCTTTTTCTTTTAAATAACACTTCTAAAACTGTTACTGAATATTTGGCTACTGCTATGACTTCCTCTGTACTACTCCAGAAAAATCAAAGAACTAAGACCCATGTCTAAAGACCTTCACCAGAAGTCTAAAAAAAAAAACTGTTAAAGATTCTGCTCAAAGAATTCTGATGACTTTCTCTGCAAAGTCTACAACTTATGTTCTGAATGGACAGCTAAAATGAGAAAGTTGAGCAAAAGTTTATCAAATTTTTTTGGAAAGGAGGTGAGGAAGATTACAGTGAAAATTTCGAAAATAAGTTGAGGCTTTTGTGTGTGCGGACATCATGCAAAAAGAGGCTTCCGTGAAGGGAGTTCTGCTTGAATGGTGGGTTTTGCCTGATGTTCTGTGGTCATTTGCAGTTTTATGTAGTCAACAATATAAGTAGGAATTCTTTCAAATGTAGTTCAGCTATTAAACTGCAGTAACTTCAATTGGTTTCTCTTGCGATGTTGTTGCATTTCTTCCTTTAAGTTGTTTGTTTGGGTTTTTTCTTCAGGGAAGTCCTTTCTAAGGAATCGTTTGTTTAGAGGACTTGACTCCTGGCCTCCATCCTTTTGTGTATGTACTCATCTTTGGGTTATTTAATTTCTATATAGTTTCATAAATTAAAAACCTGGCCTTAATGCATTGAAGCTATATGCCTTTCACATTGCTGTGACACATGAAAACCTGGGAGCTAGTGTTCTTTGCCATTTCAAGTGACCTATATTAACACTGGTTGGTAACTTGCAGTGCATTGGGAGAGGAAATGTCAGCTCTCCTTTTTAGCAGTCTTTGTTCAGTCTGTGGTATTAAAAAAAAATTGCTCTTAATGGTCAGAAAAAAGAAGCCAGGAGGAATAATTTGATCATCTAATTGCCTTGTGAATAATAGAGCAATAAAATTAATTGGATGGTAAAAGCAAGTAAAAGGTTTCCATGTTTTCTGATAATCACTGGATGAGTGGAATAGCATTTTTGTCTCTTAATTGGCTGATAACATGAGGGCATTGTAATTAAGCATTGCCTGTTAGCTTTGATTTGATACAGCTTGGTTAATTGAAGCAAGCTAACTCCCTGATTCTAATGTTGCCATCTCACTTTGCCTTTTTAACCTTTTCAGCTTCTTCTTTTCAGCTGTTTTTTATTTAAAGGGTACTTGGAAAATAAGAATCTACTCGTTTCAATGTTTCAAATATTGAACTGAATTAATATTTGTATGTGTAGCAGCACAATAGATAAGGCTTTCAATGCCATGTCTTATCCATTAACCTTTAAACATGTCCATAATGTTTTTGAAGCTTGGTAATAGGGAGGAAGTTGGACTAGATGCTCATTATAGGTCCCTTCCAACTGAAATACTCTATTCTACTGCTGCCCAAGCACTATGGATAGTTAGTCATTACAAATGTAAGGGGTTTTTTAGGGGGACAGGACTAGACTTAGTTAAAAAACTTTTGAGAAAGAGATCAGTTTACTGCTAACTTTTCTGTGTTATTTATTAGGCTCTTTTTAATCCTTCTTTAGTAATCTGATACTTACCTTTACAGCAATGTTTAAATTAATATCTTCTTTACAGACACGAAAACCTCGCAGATTTGACAGTGAGCTTCCAGATATCTCACTGAGTGACTTGCAGTTTTTGCAGTCTTTCTGTCCTTCAGAAGTACAGCCATTACTCAGGTAAAGCTTTTACATTTCATGTACTATGGAAATAACTCTCCCGGGGGTCCCATCCCCATCAGTTTCCGACCCCTTTAGGGCACTTTCCATAACAACAGACAGGGATATTTTCTGATCTGTTACCATTCTTAAGCAATGATCTTCACTGACTTCATGCAGATACCTATGTGCTCAAGCTCATGATTTGAACATACCTATTCTGTGTTGAGATGTAAAGGATTTTGGGTGTTCTGTTGAGCTGCCTCATAGTTAAAAGCAAAAAAGTTGTCATCAGTTTTAAACAAGTAAACTCCTAACTATGTTTTGTCAGATGAGAATGAGATTTGATTCTTTTTTCTTTTGCTCTTTGTGGTGTGGTATTCTGGAGGAAATAAAATAAATGTCTTGAGCTCAGCATGAGATCATAGAGATCTTCTATATTCACTTTTTCTCTGATTTTATTAAACTGATGGTACTAAAAAGTGTATTCTCTTAAGTGCCTCTGGTGTCTGTGGAAATCCATCATTTTGAGTAGAAGCTCTATTTCTATGTTTCTTACTTTCCAGCAATGAGGCAGACACACATATGTAGACAGGAAAGCTACAGGTTTGTCTCACAAGCAATTTACAAGATTAGTTCCTTATCTGGAACTTGGGGATATCTTTGTGGAAAAGATGACTGTTAGTGTGAGCTTCCAAACTCAGAGCCATCCAGGTGGAGAAATGCCTGCCAGGGTAATGGGCCAGAAATGGGCAATGGCAAGTTCTGTGTAGGGTTCTGCACATTCAGATGTTGCATGTATCATCATCCTTCTCCTAAAAGAGATCTGCAGTTAGAGATTTGCTCAGATTCCTTTTCTTTGTTTGGTTTTTTTTTTAGCCCCCAAGGCCACAGTCCCACAAAGTTGGGATTGCATTTACAAAGGTAAATGCAAGAGGACGATGCTTCACTGCCATCTGTCAGTGTCAGCCTCATACCTGTTATTGGTGCATAAGGCAGCAGCTGAATTCACTGCTTTTTTCACCTGTATTTTGGACTGGCATTCTTTTTGATTCAGAATTCCTGACTATCCTTGTGGTGGTGGTGGTGGAGTTAACAAGTGTAGTGAGCTTAGTCAGCTTGACAGTGGTTTTGCCATAGGTCGTGTTATAGCTGATGTACCCTTTTAATTTCTCTTGTTGTGCTCCTAGGCTTGCTCCTCATCAGTTTTGTGGGGAAAAAGTGCAACTATAGGATCTTTCTCCTAATGTTTGCCTGATTTTTTTATTTGTGAGAATTTTAACAAACTTCCTGGAAGTTTTTACTGAGTTCAGGAAGAATTCTGCCTTGCTATTGTCAGAAAACCAATCACTGACTAGAATGCTTTAGTTGGTTTGAATTGTAGTGACATAGCTTTCCACTTGATGGCAATAGAGGTGGGATTATGTCATATTCCTCATGGTTTCTGGGCTCAGGGTTGCATTTGGTGAAAATACAGAGGATAGTGGTGAACTTGCAACGTGAGTGGGCAAAAGCTGTCACCCACCTTGGGTAGATGCTGATCATCAGAAGAAACTTGAGAGCAGTACTTTCTTTGGTATTTTCTTTTAACATGTAAAGAGCAAGCAATAAGCAAAACTGAGACCCAGCACAAAACCCTTTTCTATCAGCACTGTAAGTTTAATTTACTTACAGCGCTTCAGTCTTCTGAAATTGTGTTTGAGCAATTATTGAAATCTTAATTCTACAAAAATTCACTAGCTGCCTCTTGGCCTAAATATTGAATAGACAGTGCAGAATACATGGAAGTGTAATCTGCTTTTTACTATATTGTTAGTCTAAATGAACTGTTGCTTCATGTTTTCAGCTTATCTTGCAGCACTTGAAATGTGATCACGACACATTAATCAGTTGTTTAATTTAGGTTACCTATCATGAAAATAAAATAGTAGAGAATTAATTGCTCTTCAAAGGAAGAGCTGGATTGGAGAGAATCCAGCTGGAGACAAGAATAGAGTCATTTGCAAACACAAGTGCTTCAATTAGAGATCTAATCACTTCTGCTACTGTCATTGTAACCCTGGGTACTACTGTCAAATGTTTTCCTTGGGAGGAAAGACTGGAATTACTTGCTCATCATTGTGTTTATTGTCATGCACTCCTTAAAAGCTCCCAAGTTTTTGATTTTAAACACAAATACTAGAGAGTCTTAGTAGACTTCTTTTCCTTATAAAACAAATGAAATTAAGAAAGTACAGGCCTTATGCAGAGGGAAGCCTAGTGTTGTTGAAATATACACGTAATAGTTTAATAGATTGGAATGTTAAACTAACAATGTGAAAAAAAGTAATCCTGTACTATTTTTAAGGGTTCCCATACTTTGTGACTTTGAACCTCTTCACCAGCATGTACGTGCTCTACATAACCTGGTCAAGGCAGCACAGAGTTTGGATGAAATGTCACAAACCATTACAGACCTGCTGAATGAACAAAAGGTATTTTTGCTTTTCTTTATCAATAAAAAAGAGAATATTGTATTTAAAACTAGAATATTTTCATAATATTGTTTTATCAAACACTTTAGAATGCATCTTTGTTTTTCCTGATGTAAAGACTAACTGCATACGTTTCCTTTCTAATCACGAACTAGTAAATATTCTGAGAATATTTAACAGAAAGTTGTATTCCACAGAAGTTGTAGAAGTAGAATTGCACTGTTTCTTTTTGTTTTCTGTCATTTTCAAATCTTCTGTCTGCAGAATGTGTGCATTCTGCCTTCATTGCTTTAGTTTGTATTCAGTGAATTTGTTACTTCTCTAGATTTCTGCATTGTTTCTTAGGTCCTTTTGGCACAAGCAGCTAAGGAGGTTTTAGGGCTTTGGTTGGCTATTGTGCAGTCTTTTTCTTGGAGTATAGAAGGAACAGATGGTAAAAAGATCTCTTCCTAGTTTCACTCTGCCTGTCAAACAGATTCCTTCCCCTAGAAACTGTGTTTCTGCCAATCACTTTTGCTTCTTAATGCAGCCTCTTAACTTCCATAATACACCAAATAGGTTCCTTTTAGCTTCTGACTGTGGCCTCTCTCAGGGAAACTCTGGGTGAATTTAGCAGTGCTTCAGATTTTTCTGTGAAGTTGACTGCTTCAAATTAATTTCTTTTGCTGTAGAAAATCAGTAGGTTTTTGAGGGGAGCTGTGCTATGGTCTATGGTGTAAATTGTATGCACTTGGCTGACTAGAAGCATCTTATATAACAGCTAAGATTATGGGCATGTTTAATTTTGAATAGCAATTTCCTGCTTAAACCAAGTGACATGAAGTGCTCTATCTTCTTTTTTTCTCTGGGATTTGGACAGAGATTTATTGGAAATCTTTTATTTGTGTAAAATATGAAATCTGGGCTGCTCTTTGTTCTGTGTTATAGAAAAAGTGTGTCACTTAAGTAATTTCCCAGCTATTTTCTCTCTTTATGAAGGTTGTTTTTTTCAATGAACAGCCATTAAGAATAAGAATATTAGGGCCTGAACACTGTGTTAGCCATTGGAATTGCTGGAAATGAAATTCTCTGAAATCTTGGCGTTTTCTAAACGTGCCCTTATGACAGACCTTGCTCTAAACTATAGCAGTTCACTCCCCATGGAGCATCCTGAAATTTATCTTGTAAGAAACCAGGACAGTGACAGTTGTTCTGATGAATTAATTTTTTCACTAAGGTTTGCAGTGTCAGAAGAGTGTGAAATTTAAGTTGTAATTCAAAATATGCATGGTAACAGTAGAAAAATAAACAGGAAATATGCCTGACTTTTTTAAGTCTTTGTAGTTTCCCCTTCTTTGTTCAGACATGCTTATCTGAGAAATTTTTATCAGTATCTGTCTGTACAGGAAAAGATGTTTGTCAAATCAGGAAAATATTCTTCCCACTCTTTTCTTCTGCTATGGTTTGACCAATTTGGATTCTTCGCTTACACACAAATGTCAGGTGCTTAGACAGATTTGGATAATGGTCTCTTTCCTTAGAGTAAATTGCGTTGCACAGTCAGAGCGGGGCCATTCATGATGTCATCTTGAAAATGCCCATCTCCGTGTGTCATTTCAGTGATTCATTTGAACTCGTTTTGGAATTGAAGCAAACAGATTTGTCAGAGATTTTTTTTCTTTTCAAAGACAGTGTTCTTGTTACTGCTTGATGAAAGACACAAGGTCTTTCTCTGTGTTGCTTTGCTCTGCAGATACTATAGAAGTGTTTTTTAAAATTATACTAGTTTTGCCTGTGTGGAATTACTGAAGTAATTTTTGAAATGTTCCTTTTTTTATCTTCGGTATTGCTGGGAATTCACAGTAAATAATTAGAAGGATGAATAAACATTTAACAGTTGTCCTGAAGATGCCTACATCATCATTCAGCCACGTTTTCTGGTGGTAAACTGAGAAATTGTCCCAGCTTGGTGCAGAGTTGGCAATAACTGTGCAGGTGTTGAGTGTTGCCCATATTATTACTCTTGTACTCTACAAAGGAAACTCATTCGACCCCAGTGTTTCCCTTTCCATACTAGTGGCAGCAGAAGCCTGGTTCTTCAAACTGAACTGGGATAGTTTCCTTGGATTGTTGGTAGTGCAGCGGTTGAATTCTGTCTGGGTCAAGTGGAAGTTCATTCTACTACATCAGCTACAGCAACTGTCTTTTAATAGGTGCTTTAGGCAAGAGAGAAAAGTTGTGACTGCAGACAAGTGAGCAAAGAGCAAGTTAGAGGAGATAGAATACCTTACTGGGGATGTTAAGAGCACTGCTTTTCAAGTGTCCCTATAACTCTTTACTCTTTTGGCTTCCAAGGTCATAGAACATTAATGATTATTTTTTACTTTAGTAATTCATCCGAGTTAAAGGACATTGTTGTGGGTATTTTTAAATTTGTTAATACTTTGATATCTGTTTTCATTTTTAAGACTTTTTGATTATTCTTTGTAATTTAATAGCCTCACATCAAAGATGTTGCTGTGCCCTCTTATTTCCATAATACCAAGTTTAAGCAGATCAACAATTGGGTTAAAGATGTCCAGGAAAAACTAAGCTGCCCATAGGAGCTGAGTAAGATGATTAAGGTGTCTTCTCTGTGGTTAGCAGGTAATTAACATATGCAATCCTTTGGTATTAAAAGTTTTTCTTAAAAGAGAAGCTGGCTTTTCAAATCAGATCATAAATCTGCCATTTCTTCTAGTTGAGTTTGAAATCGAAACACTCCATGTAATCTTTGGGAGAATTGCCCCATTCCCTGACTATGTTTTTTGTAGTAACATAATTAGAACAAGGCATGTAGTCCTGAGAACTTGGAAGTTATTTCTGCTTTTCTATCTCTATTTTTTTCTTGTTTGCTCTTGACTCTTCTTCCTTTGTCATTGCAGAAATTAGTGTATGACATGTGCATACATTGCTGCCTGTAGGTTGTAAACAGACTAGATGGCAGGCACAGGCTTCTCAGGGAAAGAGCAACAGTAAACAAAGTCTTCCTATGGTTTCAGCCACTCAAAATGTGATGTTTAACTCTTCTCTAAGCAGTAATCTGGTATGCTCACTAGATACCCAGCTCACAGCAGCCACTGCTGAGACATGTAGTGTGTTACAGCCTCAGATCATGAGGAAACCGAGTTCATTATTGTTCCACAGAGTGACTTTTTTTTTTTTTATGCTTTATCCTTACTCTTTACCTTCTAGGATGATTCTGCTGGGTTGCCAAAAGTAGATAGCATCATTCCTTTGTGTGTGGATTTCTGTAGGACTTTCCCATATTCAAAGTCTTTGAAGTGGTTTTTTAGGGTGTGCATATTGATATCTGTGATGCTAGTTTTTGTTACTATGAAAGCTCTGGTTTATTGATGTTTGTCACTTAAAGGATGCTTTGAACCCAGGCATGTATCAGCAGACAGTGCCCTTCAACATACAATTTTTCAAAGTTTTTTTAGATAAATAACAAGCTGAAATTAAAACCAATTATGCCTAAACCTGGCTAATAGAATAATTTAA
Organism: Machaerirhynchus nigripectus; assembly: GCA_013397975.1. Classification (NCBI taxonomy): domain Eukaryota; kingdom Metazoa; phylum Chordata; class Aves; order Passeriformes; family Dicruridae; genus Machaerirhynchus; species Machaerirhynchus nigripectus. Next base: position 528,448 of record VZRQ01008079.1, on the reverse strand, counting down.
AGCGGAGCATTTACTTTTTAATTTTTTGTCTCATGTCCTGTTCATTTTTCATAAATGCAATATTTTGTATGCAGTGACCATGAGGTTTTTTTACAGTGTATTTCAAAATCATTGTATGAGTTAGATTCATAAAGATGCAAAAGCTAAGGGAGCTGAGGTGCAAATGCAAGTCTGCTAAATAGATGAGTGTTGAAACTGGAAATAGATTCTTAAATCACAACTGAGAATTGTTAAACGCGCTATATCTCCATTAAGAGAACATTTGTGTGGTACAGAGGAGGATAGGGTCCCTTTTTGAGTAACAATCACTGGTAAAAGATTGAGAAAGCAAAAAATTGCTATTTGTTCAGCAGTGGATCAAGGTCTGTCACTTCTGGGTTTTTTGGAGTTCTATTGCTGAACATTTACTGCCAAGCTCCACTAACTGTTGCCAGTCAAGTAGCTGAATTCAATGGATGGCAGAAATTTCATTAATAAAAACTAACATAGTAAAGAACACAAGACACACATTTTAAATGCATTGAGGCAGTATGGATGTTTTGGGAAAGAGGCACGAGCAGGATCACAGAATTATCAGCTGGAGGCAGTGTTGGTTTTTTGAAGAAGAGCACCAGCACCAGATCTCCAGCACTTTGAGACTGAACATCTTAGCAGAATTTTCTGCTAGAAGGATTCCCATGACTTTTTTTTTCAGCAACTGTTTCTTTTCAAGATGGTCACGTTTCTTAGATGAATAAAATCAAACAAGTTCTTAGTGATAAAGGATGGAAGAGCGAGGCTATCAGTTGAGCTATGGTGTTACAGACAATGCATCTGAGATCTTTCAGAGCACTGAAAAATTCGGAAAACTCTGCATCTCTTCCAGTTTGTGATCCTGATGATCCTGTGCTTACCCCTTAATTCTGTGTGTCACAGATACTTGCCTTATGTATTTTAACTGTGTGTGTTTCACTGTAATTTTCCTAGGAAAAATTGGTTCGCTATCCATCCTATTGCAGACTTTTTCAGGAATGCGTCCTTGGTGGATACTGAGGCTGTACATTGCTTTTGGCTTACACTGGGATGTGTTCTGCACTTGCTGAAGCTTAAGGCTTATATTTTTGTCTTAAGAACCTACAGATACGTTGTTGGCATTAGGGCTTCTATCTTCCCTGTTGTATATGACAGGTGATACTAAAGGATAACAGGTACTAAAGGAGTACAGGCTGATCATTTATTTGTGTCTGGTTCTGGTAGTTATAAAGATAGTAAAGGAAGAGGACTTTATGCACTTCGCTTTTTCTGTCAAAAAAAGCTTGCAAGCAGTAAATTTATTATGTTTAATCTATTAAAATGTGAAGTTAAGAAAATCTGTAACTGAATATAATCTTTCAGATACATCATGCTGTAAGATAAATTGAGTTTTGTCACATACAAAAAGCTTGAATATCCCAGAACACGGGCTGTTTGCATAGTGTCTGAGGCTGATGTTGGTTTTTTTTTTTTTTAAAGCATTTCAGAATGGAGTTTTACTGAATTGCAGGTGCACAGAAGTGCGTGTAACTTGGCCTGAGTTACAACTATTATATGATAAATAAAACTTCAGCAGAATTCTCGTGAAGAATAATTTCCATGGCAATATAGAAATATATAGAAATGTATGATGTCTTTGAAATACCAGACTGATCTTCAAACATGCAGTTCAGAGCGGGGTGTGCACTGGAACTTGAGATCTTGTTTTATAATTGGTATAGTATTAAACAATAACTGATGATAATGAGATTTTAAATATTATCTAATCAAATCAGTTTTCCAATTAATGAAGTTTTTAGCCTTTTAAGAATCAAAATCACTGCAACTGATCAGAATTACCTGGGGGCAGTTCCATGAAGGTGGAGAAGCTTTCACTGATTTTTATTCATAAGCTGCTGTTACTCATGGATTATTCTAACCATTAGCTTTGCAGGTGAATATGGAAGGATCTGGTGCTACAGAATCAGTTTTGGTTGTATCCAGTGTTTAGAGGCAAAATGACTAAAATTGGGAGTGATGGGAGCACATGAAGGGGGAAAAATCCAATCTGTTTGTGATGTGTTGCATTCTGAAAAGTCAGAATGTTGCTTTTAATTAGAATGTGCCCTTCATTATACTGTACTAGTTCTACACTCACACACAGAACGACTGATACATAATTTTGGTATGTTAGTAGACAACAGTTTTGTTGTAGTAAAGCTTTTTGTATACCTTAGTTGTGTATTTTAAAAATGGCTGCTTTTTCAATAATACTATTGGCAATAATAGAATAAAAATACTTTAGTAATAAAATTATTAGGAAACTGAAATAAGTAGGGTGTTAGGAACCAAAGTCTGTTTCTGACTGGTAAGGTGCAGTTGGGTGTGCTCTACATAGGACTTTTGGCTAGGTGAACATTTAGAATTTATGTGTTTATGAATGATGCTTTTCTGAAACTTAATGGAAGATCTCCCTGACTTTCTGAAATTTTTGCTTAAGTTTTAGTAGTACATATTTTGGACTGTTGCAGATAATAAGGCTGATTTTTTTAAGTTCTTGTTTCGCCTGGTGACTTAAAATTAATTTTTAATATTAATGGTTTTGCTTATGACTTTAAGTGTTTATTTCTTGTTTTATGACTTGTAGGCCTCCAATAGTCAAGCATCACCACAATCTGCTACCACACCAAGGATGGAAAGTACTACAGGAACCGCAATTGCTACCTCTTCAAGAACTCCTCCATCACTCAGTCTTCAGGGTCCCCTGTGTCCTCCTGTGTGTCCCCCAGCTCCATTAGAAGAATTGTCTCCAGACAGCATTGATGCTCATACGTTTGATTTTGAAACTATTGCCCATCCTAACTTGGAGCAAGCTCTTAAACAAGGATCATTAGACTTGGATTCGTTAGCAGAAAGTCCAGAATCTGACTTTATGTCAGCAGTAAATGAATTTGTAATAGAAGAAAACCCAGTGTCTCCTAACGTAATAAGTGACCCACAAAGCCCGGAAATGATGGTAGAATCTCTTTATTCTTCAGTTATCAATGCAATAGACAGTAGACGTATGCAAGATACAAGTTCTTGTGTAAAGGATGTTTCAGTAGAAAATGCTTCTCTCAGTGTTTGTGTGGAGAAGTGTAGGGTTATTGCTCAAGACTCAAAGGTACATTTAAGAGGTATAAAAGAAGATCTTTGCCATTTCAGAACACTTGTACAAAAAGAACAGTGTGACTTTTCTAATTCTTTAAAATGTACTTCCTTAGAAATAGTAAATACCATTGAGAAGGTAAAACTTTCACTTGAAAAAACACTAAACGATAAACATCAAAATGAATTACAGTGTTTGAAAAGTGAATATGAAACTAAAATTAATAAATTATTGGAGGATGGGGAAGAAAATAAAAAGAAAATCAAAAAGTTAAAAGGTGACCTGTTAGGCCTTGAGGAAGTTCTTCAAACTAAGAACGATGAATTTGCAATAGTAAAGAATGAGAAAGAAGCTGTAGTTTGCCTTCAGAATGAAAAAGACCAGAAATTACTTGAATTGGAATGCCAAATGGAGACACAAAATTCTGAAATTAAGGAACTGAGGCAGTCACGTGAAATAGTACTTGAAGACTTGAAAAAACTTCATGTTGAAAACAAAGAGAAACTACAACTCCTGAGGGCAGAACTCGAGAGTTTAGAACAAAGCCATTTAAAAGAACTGGAAAGCAACCTACAAGCCAGGCATTTACAGGAATTTGAGAAGGTCATAGCTGAGCATAAGGACTGTTTGGATAAATTAAAAAAAGAGAACCAGCATAGACTTGAACAAATGCAGGAATCTCATGAAGTAGTTATGCAAGAGAAACAACAACAAGTAGAAGAGCTAAAACTCAAGGTTTCAGATCTGTCTGATTTGAGGTGCAAATTAGAAGTTGAACTTGCCCTGAAAGAGGCAGAAACTGATGAAATGAAGCTTCTTTTGGAAGAAAGCAGAAACCAGCAACAAGAGACCTTAAGATCTCAGATTGACAAGGAAACGGAAAGCTTAAAAAAGGAGATAGATAAATTAAATAATAAAATACAAATTAGCAGTGATGAATATCAAGTGGGCTTATCAGAACTAAGGACTCTGATGACAATTGAGAAAGATCAGTGTATTTCTGAGCTAGTAAATAGATACGAAGAAGAATCAAATTTGCTTAGAACTGAATTAAATAAAGTAACTCTTCTTCATCAAAAAACTGCTGAGGCAGAAAAAAGACTTTCAGAGCAAATAACAGAACTGCAAAGTAAGTTAGAGTTGGAAACGAGTGCCCTAGAGAAGGAAAAAACAGAAAAATTGTCTCTCTGTGAGCAGCAGGAAAAATATGAAGCTATTATCCATAAGCTAAAGGAAGAGAAAGAACTGTTAGTATCTAACCAAGAACAAGACAGGCAGTTGCTCATTCAGAAGCTCAGTTGTGAAAAAGAGGATGCAGTACAAACTGCTTGTAAAGAGTTCGAATTACAGAGGGAAGCTGCTGAAAAAGGGCTTTTGGAAAGAATACAGCAACTTGAGATGCAAGTGAATCAGAGGTACTGTAAGAATTAATTTACTGTGTTTTCCTAGTATTTTAAAGTAATAAGTATGGTATATTCATGGCACACTATGCAGTAAGTAAAATTTCTGTATTGGTTTCTAGATTCACGTTTCAAGTTACTTCCATTTTACAGGTAGTGATGTTCCCATGGCTCTAGTTAATCTCAAAGACTGTAAAATACATTATACACTATTATTTTGAGACAGCAATGAAGGTTTTATATTTCATTCTTTTAATATTACGTTGAAGGTGTGTTTCCACAATAGCAAGTTACTTGAAATTCTGATTTTGATGGTCTCAGCCCCTCTCTACTTTCCCATCCTTGCTCTGCTGTTGGCACTGTGAGAGCATGCAGTGGTTGGCTTTTAGGTTAGCCTGGTAACTTTCTTTACTGGCTAACTGTACACCAGGTTGGTGATAATGGTGGCATGAAAACTTGTGTGGGAATTTATACAGGATTTACTGAGAATCATCCTATGGTTACATGGACTTCCACTGACTTTTGCTGCCCCACTTACGTATTTCAGGATCTTCAGTTTAAGCTTCATAATGAAACACAAGGGTGCAACATAATCTTAAAGAACATCCTGATGTCATTGTTTTTCCTCATTAATTTCTGCAGAGATTTTCCTTTTTAAAAAGAAAAACATCTTTCCCTTGCCAAGAATGTCTAGAATTATTCTTTCTGTTTTCTCATATCTTACGTACCTGGGAGTTTGTAATGCCTGCCAGCAGCCTAGATGGTGAAATTATAGAATGGAAATAGTAGGAATTTTCAATGTGACTAATGCTTAGTAACAATATCCTTTTTTTAAATGCTAGCATTTGTCATTTATGTTCTTGTAGTGTGAATCAATGCAGCGGATATATCGTGTTTGTAAAACATTTTAATAGAGGAACTTTTTTCCCAGATATTAGGCTATACCAGGGATGTGAAATGGGAAAAGATCAATAAAGTGCACAGAATGGGCATAAAAGTAAGAATACTGCAAAAAATGAGTACAGACTTGAAGTTAGCTTTTAACTTTCAAATATCAATGTAATGTTAAACCAAAAAAGGTAGGAGAGGGGTGGTCATGCAGAGTTCAACAGCATAGTCCAAGGCAAATGGGAATATCTGCTTCACTAAAATTGTCTGCTACCTCAGGATTTTCACACAGGAGCAAATCCATCATTATGTGATGTTGTATTAGTGTCTATGTTTGCATGTCAGTGTATGAAAAAATACATCAAGATAATATTGCTTCTTTGAATTAAGATTGGGATATAATGAAACTTAAGAACAGCCCTTCTTAATTGAAGAAAATATTTACTTTTTGAAATATGGTGAACAGAGAACAAAAATGATAAATTCTGTGTTCTTTTCCTTTGCTGTATATTAATGCATTGTAGAAATTTGAAGAGCTTAACAGGAAAAAGATGTAGCTGTGTCATCAGACTTTTTAAAAATCCACCTACACTTACATTTGAACTTCTGAGCACAGCTGTGTGTATTCTTATCCAGACTGGATAAAACATATAATCTATTTCAAAGAAATATTATCTGCTTCAATCTAAAGAAGTGCTGTTAGTTTGTTAAGAGTTCTGTCAAGTAATTTAATTTTTAGTGTGACATTGAAATATATTTTGCCTCCTAAGACTTCTTTTATGCCTTTATTCTGCTGTTAGTTTTTTTTCTCTAGGAATCAAGATATTCTATGTTTTATCTCCAAAGGGCATATATGTTAAGTAAATCTGTCCTAATGTTTCAAAGTCACTGTTTAGTTGTTTGATTTTTGAATTCCTAAAAATCCAAACTGTGCCAGTAACTTGAGTTGATTTATTATCCTCACTCATTGTTTAGCAGTTAACTTGTAATGGTAGGAAACAACTTTTATTTGGCATGTGACTGTATGTTTGCCAGATAAACGTTGTTTTCAGCAAGACTAATGTTACATTAGCCATTCAGAAGGTAGAGAGAGGGATTGTTAAATTTGACCTGAGTATTGCACTGGTGTCAGGAATTTAGTTTTTGAACTTTCATGAAAACTAACAAAAATACTTACAGGCAACAAAGAAATGTTTGCTATCCATGCATTACCATGGTATAAAAATTAATGTGGTTTGATGTGTCTGAAAATCAAGTCATTTTAATTAGGAATGAGGATAAAACTGCAAGGCACTTGCAATTCTAGTTACTCTTTCTACACTGTGTAGTACTAGCCAACTGAAAACCACAGTTTCTTTAATGATTGGTTTTTAAGCAGTTTGAAACAGTCTGCTAGTTAGTTAAAAGAGTTCTAATACTGTAAAGAATGTTAAAAGCAGAAAAGGAATCCCAACTGCTTTGAAAACTGAATTACTGCTTTGGTACCTTCCAGCCACTTCTGTCAGACTACCATAAGTAGTGAAGCTTCTCCATAGAGCAAGTGCACACTCTGTCTCTGTCTCTCTCTCTTTCTCTGTCTCTCTCTCTCAGCTGGGCTTTCTTTAGAAATAAACTGAAATTTAATCAAGCACGAAAATGTTTTCTCAGTGGCACAAAGAAAGATTTGCCTGAGTGTTTCACGACTTTCTTTTCTCTGCTTATCTTACTTCTGACTTCTAGAATGTCAAAGGCTGTTTTAGCCACTCTGAGAACTTCAGTTGGCTTTCAAAACTCTTTTAAAATTTAAAGCTTCTTATGGGCTTTCTGAGTGCTTAGCTGCTGCATAATAGTTTGTATATTCAGTGTATGCCCATGTGGTAGAGCAGTAGCAGTATTGTTAAGTATATCCTTTGTCATCTTAGAGTAGTACAAGTGTTTGCCTGCGAAGAAACTACAATCTGCAGAAATGTGCTTTTGGTATCTTGAAAACAATAAAGTTAGCTGTAGTTGTTAAGACCTTTACAGATTAAAAATCTAAACCTACTGCCTGATACAGTGATGAGGTTTAAAAACTGGTAATGTGCTAGCATCCTTTGCAGAACAGCAATATCCTTTGCTTGGCTGTCATTTGCAGTCAGTAGTCCAGGCAGCCCATCTGAAAGGCAGATCATTCCTGTTTTGATTTAGTTCAGCTAAGAGCTTTGGGTTTAAGTATGATTAATTTTAATATGGTTTAAATATGATTCTGGGGCGGATAAATAATAGAAATTTAAAATAATACATTTTTTCACAAATGTTGCCCAACAAAGGGGTTTCTCTATTGTAAAATTGTTCAGGGGGGGTTCTTGATAACTCAAGCCAAAACACAGAAGAGTGCAGTTAGTTTTTGCTTCAGTGCTGAAAAATATTTGGCCACAAATAACATTGTTTCAAAAGCCATTTAAGGTTGTTATCCCTCCTGCCTGTGTGACTCTTCATGGTTTCCTTCCTTTATGATCATTAGTGCTGTCCTCCAGATTCTGCAATACAGAATTTTGAATTTCACGTCTGGATTCCTTAGCATCAGACTTACTGCTGAATTGTTTTTGTTATGTGGTAGTTCTGAAGGCTTTGCATTTTGACATACTAAGTGTGTTCATGAAGTTGATTGTTGTTTGTTCTTTTTATCACTTTCCACACCTTCTGTTACATTAGAAAAAGTATAAACAAAAGTTCTTCCCCACAACAAAATTTCAAAGTTAGAGCCAGTGTGCTACACTAAAAAAAACCATAATGCCCAAGTGTAATAATTGGTGAGATGCTCATGATTAAAAAGTAGAATTGAAGTAAGTAATGGCTTAATTGTAATACAGTACTTACTAAATAGTTCAGAAGTAATGTCTCAAAATTTTGTGTGTGTGCTTATTTCATGTATTGTGGGGCTTGGTATGTGCTGCAAATTTAAAGCCTAAACATTTTCTTTCAAGTCCTCCTGCTGAATCAACTGCTGAATCAAGCTTAGTTGCTGAACTTCAGGAGAAGCTTCAGGAAGAAAAAATGAAGTTCTTAGAGCAACTTGAAGAACAAGAGAAAAGAAAGAATGAAGAAATGCAGAACATCAGAACATCACTCACTGCAGAGCAGCAGGTAAAGCTGATTTTTTTTTAAATTATTTTTTGCTCCTGTGACAATTGTGTTCTTTTGGTGTTTTGAAGTTAGAGTAGGGTTTTCTCTTCTGCTCTGTAACACTTCCACATTCTAAATTTGTGTGATTATCTGAAGCCAGGATGTGATGTGTGAATGGAATCTAATATTTAAACATAAAAAAAAAAAACAACACCAAAGAAACAAACAAAAAAATGCAGTGGAAAAAAAAAGACCAAAATGATAAACCAATTACCAAAAAACTGGCAATCCAGATTCAGTTTTTGTGACTTCTTTTGCTTAAGTGTTTGGAACTTATATTCATTCATCTCTTTAACTGCAGAAAGATACCAGTTATTACAAAATTTGTGAACAACACAAAATTAATTATTTGAAGTACTAATCAATTTGGAACACTGCTTACTGGCTTTTAAAGTTTATTAGCATGGACAGGTGGCGTTTTGACATTCAAACAAAGTATGTTGCATTTTGCGTAATAAACTGAAAGCCACTATGTACTCCACATCTTGATACAAAATCACGTTGCACTGGATTAATATTTTACATCTGTACCCATGATTTTTTTCTTTTCAAAACATCTTGAGCCTCTTAGTTTCTGTAGATGAGTCTTGAGTTCTTAAATTAAATCTCTTTTAGTAACAGCTATTATCTACAGCTTTGTTGCATTTAAGCACTGAGAAAGGGCTTTCTGTTTTAAGCACATCTCCTTACTGGAGCTGTGGTAGGATCAAATAAGGACAAAGAGACAGGGTGGTGATCAGCCAGCTTGGTGAATGAATGCTATGAATCACTGGGTGCAGGGAACACAAAATTGCAGATGGTTATTAAAAAAGGAATATTATGGCAATTCTTGGGCTGCAAGCATTAGTACTGAAGTTAGCCTTACATAGTAAATCTAACAGGAATTTTTTCCTACGTTGGTAATCATTAGATTTATTTTTCCATCACAATATTCCTTAGTGTTCCATCTTCCTCATTATCTAATAGTATTCTTCATTTTTACAGCAGAGCATGGAAGGGAAGATTCTGAGGCATTGACAGCAAATTCCAGGGAAAGCTGGAACTTTTTAAAAAAACAAAAAACAAACAACCCACCTCCCCCCCGAGACAGACCCCCACCAAAGCAAACAAATACCCCAAACCCAGAAAAACGATGTATCAGTCAGTGCTGACAGTTTACTTCCCTGGCTCTGCTGATTACTGAGTATTTTGAGTGTTTAGTCTTGCCTGTGTCCTTTTTGGCTTTTGTTTTCTTTGCTCTGTGAAGTTTCCTTAGAGGTGTCACTTATGCTTGTGGTATGAGAGTTTTGTTATGCAGACATGTAACAAAGGCTGCTGTGCCTATGAGAGGTGTGTAGCCCACCAAATAGTTTGCATTTTAAGACTGAAGAGTTGATAGGCATATATCAAGACAATCTTAAAATTCACAGAAAAATTAAAATTTAATTGAAATATCCTTTTAATAGGTGGCTGTTGGTGTGTTTTGTCTCTTAAGCAACACCCTAAGAGTAAAAGGGCCTGGGGCATAATGATCAGTAGAAACATTGAAGAAGCAGAAAGATTTGTCAGACTGGTACTAAAGACTATGCTGGCCTATTTTTATGTTCACCTATACAAGTTATTAACCAGGATTCCTGTGTATCTTTTGCAATAATTAATTGTTCACTGAAGAATTAATGCAGTGCTTGAAGTCTGTTTTTACTTTGGTTTATAGTGTATTGATAATGGTATTTTTCTTTTTCATTGGATGTAATATATCTTGATGCAGTTCAGCTTTATCTTAACTTTAATCCTTCAAGTAACTGTTTTAAATACAGAATGTTCAATTTTACTATTTTACATAAACTGGAGTATAAAGTGTTATATTTAAAGGTAAAAGAACAATTTAGAAATTTTTAAAATTTCTTTATTATTGTACTACTTGTATGTATCAGGCTTGAGGGAATGAGAGGGTTAAAAATAAAATTAATTAAAAAAAATTACAGAGGAACAGAAGAATAAAATGTACAGGCAATTTATCTCTTCACCAAAGCAGTAAGTAAGAGTTTTAATTTCTTGTGTAGTTATAATGTAGCAAACTGAAATGCATGTTGTCTTTTGTACTATTTTGCATTACATTTTTACAGTACATTTCTTATTTCAGTAATACTTCCTTTCTGTTTTCAGACCAACTTTAACACTGTTCTGGCGAGAGAGAAAATGAAAAAAGAAAACATAATTAATGATCTTAGTGACAAATTAAAAGTGCTTACACAACAGCAGGAAAAAGATAAGGGTAAGCAAAGTTCTGAAGAAGTATTCATCTTTTCAAATAGGACTGTTCCGTTCTCTGCAGATAGGTTTTGGTCCTTAGTGCTGCTGTATTTAAAAGAAACTCTGTTTATTTGTGTCATAGATTTGATTGAAACACTTTCTGAAGATCGCGCTCGCTTACTTGAAGAGAAGAAGAAGCTTGAAGAAGAAGTTAGTAAACTGAGAAGTAGTAATTTTTCTCCATCAACCTACTTGCCAGCAGTGTCAGAAGCTTGTGGAGCCTGTGCAGCTGATGTGCCCACTGACACAGACAGATTGGTTGCTGACTTTGGGGCGGAAGGGAGAATGGACTCCACAATGGAAACCAGTATGATGGCTGTGCAGTAAGTATGGGGCATTAGAGTAGAAACACACAGAGCGTGCTCTCGTTCTGGAAATGTGTGCTCTTGAGTGGTGTGACGTACAGATAAGCATATTTTACTCTCCTCCTGCCTTTGATGCTCTTCTAAAAATATTCTTTAAATGTACATGTGCATACAATTGTGGTGTCATCAGGATGTGTGGGTTTGGTGACTTTGAAGGATGCAGCCTCAAGGCAAAACTTGGCCCCACAATCATGACATAAAAGAATTTACCTAAGTATACAAAATGTAAGTCAAACAGAAGAAAAACTGTAATACTAAATGAGCTGGGAGGCTGCATGTTAGTGATGTATCTTTTGAACAGTGCCTCACTTCAATGCTACTAGCTTTTTGAAGAACCCCAGGCTTCTCCTCCATACCTTTCACAGAAGTAATGAACCTGACTGAGAAATATACAAGAGGAGCAAGCAGAATTGTTATATGTACTTAAATGAACTTTAGTCGATGTCCATCACAACTGATGGTGTCTAACCCAGCATCACATACCCAGAGCACTTAATAGCTTTGTGGAAGTGAGGATGAAAAGAGTTTGTGCTTGCCAAACTAAACTTGCACTGATAATAAAAGCAAGGAAGTACCCTTATCTTTAGAAAAAGAGCTGTTTCTAATCATTCTAGTTCTGCACTCTCAAAACAGATGTACCAATAAAATTAAGCTTGTGAACAAAAAAATTATGGCTTAGTGTATGATTAGACAGAAACTTTTACAGGTTTCTGTTGACTGCTTCCTATTACATGGAGCTAAATAGCCTTTTAACTGAAATGAAGTAATGGTAAGTCTGGCTTAATTTTAATCTGTTAGCTTTGCTGAGCATTTTGCTTGGATTTATAGCTTATTTTGCCCCAAAACTTGTCCATTTTTTTTCTGCAGCCAAATCTGTTTGGACTAGAAAATACATTGTTTCTTCCCTATTAAACTACTTTTAAAAAACATTACAACTGTTTTAGAAATTACTGTTGTTAAGAAACTACTTGAGATATTAGCATTATTTTATCATGCCCCAGTGCTCAGTTTATGGCACATAAATGGCAACAAGTAGCAAGTTCACTTTGGTGTCTATACGAAAGAGTACTAGGGCACTTCAAACTACTCCCCAGTAGCCTTTAAGTTACAGACTAGGAAAATGGGACCTTATGGAGCTGACTTGCAATATCAGGGGTTAACTTTCAGAGCATGTGGAGCTGTATCTTTCATCCTGATGTCTTGAAAATAATGCAAAATACCAACAAATGCCCCCATGTAGCTTGATAAACTGATTGATGACTGAAAATTCACTGGCTTGTTGCAACAAAGAACCTCCTTGGTTGAAAGGAAAGAAAAAGATTCCAAAACACCAGCCAGAAATATTGATGCTGATTCTTACTGTTTCTTTCTATGCTGTTCCCTCTGTGCTAGCAAATATATAACACTCTTCACTGAGTGACAATGGCAGGTGGGTATGGAAAAGATAACTTTTGATATGAAGAAAAATTTCATTTTTAACCTATCCATTTTCTTTCTCTTCTAGTGAAACTGTCCATATGTCTGAAGAAAAGCAGAGGATAATGTTGTTAGAAAGAGTGAGTAGACTGAGTAGACTGTGAAACAACCCACCTACTAAATATTTAAAAAATATGTTCATATGAAGTTGTGCTGTGGTCAGTTATATACTCTGATGCAATATCGTGTCTGCAAGGATTATAAATATGATTATAAATATGATTTCAGGGAATGTTTTTTCACTGTACTCTTGGATCAGTATGATTTACTGAAGTAATTCAAGATAACTATTAAAACTTACTCTTGGCCTATCCTTGTTTTGTTTATGTAGGCTTTAGTATGAATGACTCTAGCATAATACTGCTTCTTAGGAGTGACAGATCATTGATCCAGAGAATTTCTGTAGAAAAAGAAAGTTGCAATTTCTTTTTCCAATTAAGACATACAAAACAGCTGGACAGGATTTAAGATTGATTTACCAGTTTCTTATGGAAATGGGTAATTTTCCTTGTAGGCCTTATTCTTGGTAAAATGTGAGATTAACCCCTAGTAGTTACATTGGAGTCTTATGAAGTTGTGCTGTTTTTAACTGTCCAGTCATATCTAACTTCATCTCAGTTGTCTTTTTAAAGTTTACTTAAAAAAAAAAGAAAAAAGGTGTCTTTAGCTTTCAGGTTTCTAGGATCACTTGGACTAAAATCTGTAACCAAATAAAAAACAGAAATGCTCTCTGTTCATGGATTGTGACACTGTATGATGCAACTGCCTGGATGTTTCTGAATACAAGCACATAAATGCTTTATTCTGTCATCTGATTACATAGGATTTGTCATGGGTAGAAGCTATAACATTGTAATATATTACATGTCTTTTGCCGTTCTATCAGTGACATGTTCTTCTAACTGAAAGAAAAGTATGAGTATGGAGGTAAACATAGTTCAGCAGTGGGTTTTGTAGTACTGGGATAATTGCTAGACTTAAACTTTTTTTTGAATGTCTTTTTTCAAAAGTATTTTGATAATTGTTATAGCACTGGAAGATGTGGTGTTGTACAAGTGGTTGGGCTCTAGTCATACCAGAACTTTTTTTTTAATGTTTGTACTGTATGAGGTATAATAACTAGTTAATCAGATTAAGATTTTCTTTTAGACTTTGCAGTTGAAAGAAGAAGAAAATAAGAGATTAAATCAAAGATTGGTAAGTATTTGTGCAATGCATATTTTAAGCCTCATGAAAAACTAATAAAAGCTTAAAAATTTAAGTTTGTTAAAATCTAAAAATGTTTTTTAATTAACTTAAAAAATGTTATAAGTGTTAAGGAAAGTGGTAAATAGCCTCATAACCTTCCAGAGGTACCTGAGCTTAGTCTTCTCATGGAAAAAGGCGCACAGGACTGGAGAGTGACTTCTTATAAAAGAACAAAGAGCATCCAGGTTTGGGGTAGGGGGTGTGATTTTCCAGGGCACCATGACTCAGTTTACAGCAACAATAGATCAAAGGCCAGTTTACAAGAATGTAAATATGCCTGCACTTAAGGCATAATTGGGAAAGTTAGCAATACTTTATAGATTGCTTTGGGAAAACTGCATTTGTCAGCTTTGTAAGGTGTGAAACTGTAATTCTGCCTAGCAACTGGAAATGCAGGCAGCCACCATATGAAAGGCTCAAATACAGTAAATGCCTATGGAAGGAAAAATAATGTAGTGACAGAGAGCCCTTGATTCCTGGACTATAAATTTTTCTCCTCTTTTTTATTCACAGTTTATCCTTGCTAGCAGCTCTCAGTTTTAAGTCTTAAAAAAATTCCTGTGTGTATAGGAAACAGACACATCCTTTGGGTGGACTGGCCATGGTGATCTGACTTTTCTTTAAGTGACAGGTGATAAATAGAAGTTTGGTAGGAACTGATATATGTGTAGTGGGAAGTTACATTTCATACATTTCATCAGGTGTAAGAAAGGATAGCAAGATACCTAAAAGTATAATTTTTAAAGGAGTATTCTTAATTCAGAATGTCAGTGAAGTGCACAGAATTTATTTAAGAGTTGTTTTTACAATAAAACTAAGAACACACTGGACAGTTTTCTAAACCTCTCTGAAGATTTCTTGAATCAGACTCTTGATCTCTTGTCATCTCAGAGTAAAATAAAATGGAAGAAACACTGTGTACAAGACAAATAGAAGATTATTCTTGTTATGATTAATACAAAGCCATGTAGGAGAAATTGGCAGTTCATTGGTCTCTGAAGCTATTCAAATTTGATTTCTAAATGGATGTAGGAACTTCATCTTTTCAATTGCTTACTTAGAAAATTAGTTTTTTCGTAGATAAGTTTATTATGTCTCTTCATCCTTCTTACCCTCTCCCCCTCCTTCTAAATGCACTTCTGAAATTGCAATACGCATCAACACTTAAGTACCAGTATTTATTTCTGTTGAGATATATATACTTCAAATAAGGAGGTCAGAAGGCATTCTGTGTGAAGAAGAAAATCTTCATAGATAACTGGCTTTTGCAGAAGAACTTGTGGGTTACTTCTGCAAGGAACAAAAAGGAACTCCTTTTAATACTTGGAGTGTTATTACAGGATTTTGTTACAGTAAGTGAATTACTGAGAAAGAAAAACATTTTTTCAGTCTAAACGCTATTACAATTGTACTCATTAAACATTCCTTACTAGGTTTTAATGGAATTATTCTCAACATTCTAACTTGTTCTGTTTTTCTTTAAGTTAGAAATCAAGGACAAATACAGAAATCAAGCTATTTTGTGTTTTAATTTAACACTTATTCCAGATTTTAAAAGTAGCAAGAAAATATCTGGTCTTTATGTGTGAAGAGAACTCTCAAACACTTCTGTGAACAGTCTAAACAAATTTGATAAATTTCATGCTACCTGCAA
Source organism: Machaerirhynchus nigripectus (assembly GCA_013397975.1). Lineage (NCBI taxonomy): Eukaryota > Metazoa > Chordata > Aves > Passeriformes > Dicruridae > Machaerirhynchus > Machaerirhynchus nigripectus. Next base: position 512,842 of record VZRQ01008079.1, on the reverse strand, counting down.
CTTTTTGAAGAAACAAAAGTAGCCTCCAACCAAAAAAAAACTAAGCCAAAACTGAAGTCGTATCCTGTAAAGAAAACTGCTGGAAGTGTCAGCAGAATTTGAGAGTTTTCTGTAATGTACTGCATTCAATTTGGACCCATTCTGTGAAGAAACGAAGAAAAAAAGCTGTGAATAGGCTTCAAGCTCATATGAAGACAGGCTGGTACTGCCTCTGGGCAAGGGAGGGGGCAAGATTGACAATAGGAAGGAAATACACTGTAGGGAACAATGTTTGAGTTACAGCTGAAAAATCACGTGCTAAACTTCAAGTATGAGCAATCTAGATTTGAATAGTGTATAAAAATTGTCCAGGAAGTAGGAATGTATGGAAAATCAGCAGGACCTCTAGTCAGAGTTTTTGTGGAGCAATTGTGAATTGTCTTTTGTAAGGAAGTTATCAGAGGGTAATGGAACAGATACATTTATATCAGATCAGCTTCTCCAGCTACTTGCCTGCATTGGGATAGGAATTCCTTCGGAGGTAGAAGTTTAATTAATTTAAACAGAATTAAAGACAAATATTGTACATACAGGAGATAATTCTTATGTCCAAAACCTCACATATTTAAGCCTTTGTTTGGTCTTATTAAACAAAGAATTATGGACTCCAGTTTTATTCCAGGGAATGCTGCTCAGTTTATTGCAACAAGCTTTATATTTGTGACAGTGCTTAGAAAAACTGAGAGACCATGTTGAGTTCAACATCTAGAGTTTAATTGTAATAAACATTTTTAAACTCCAGTGTTCTACCATCAGCTTTTTCTGATGCCCTCGAGTTCTGTGTTAGAATACACAATTGTATCATAGGTCTTGTGTATGCTCAGAATGAGTCTTCACTGGCACTAATCTGAAAAGCACTTCCCAGTTCTAAATAATGAGGGAGAAGTTAGTTATGCAACAAATTACATAATCAAAGGTAGCTGTTAAAAAGCACAGTAATGGAAACCAAAAACAAATCACAAACAACCAAACAATACAGAACAGGATGACAAAAGTATGTTGGGTTTTCTGAGTGAATATAAAATCTGCAAGACTGTTTGAAATGGATCAAAAATTACCTTGACATATTCTTAGCTGCAATGTACATTTCATCATAGCTGTAGTACTTTATAGCTTTTTTCTTTTTTATAGATGTCCCAAAGCATGTCGTCAGTATCCTCAAGACATTCTGAAAAAATAGCAATTAGAGAGTAAGTAGATGTTAATTTTCATATAAATAGATGGATATGCTTTCAATAAAATAAGTGTGTAGTTAATGTTACAATTATTCTGTTCTTGCTTTGTGGTGAAAAGATGCATAGATCTCTATAATTTAGTCATTAGCTATTGAATCATCCCAGTTGAGCATAAGTCAAATTTTATGACACCATTTTATAAGCAAGACACCAGCCATTTTGAATTCTCTGTCAGTGACTTTCTTGAATTCTGTACTTCATGGGATTTCTAGAATTCTCTGAGGTTTTTTTTAGATTACTTTTTTGTTTATCTGGAACCTTGAAGTCATGCTAAGAAAAGGTAGAAGGAAATCTGTTCACCCAGAATATATGTAGTGCTGTATTATATTTCAAGAGAAGTCTTACCTTCCTGAAGTCTTCAAAGTTCTTGGCTTACTCTGACAGCATGAAATAAAATTAACTTAAAGATTTTGTTAGATATTATCAATCTGTTAGCAGTTGCATGTAGAATTGTTGCTGGAAAAAGAAGTATTCTTGTAAAATGTGAAAGCTACAAACAACTTCTTAATTAATATTCAGCTTATAAATTACTTGAGTGATACAAAAAATCTTTTTAGAAAGAAAACCAGCACAGATTATTATGTTAATGCTTTCCAAATTACACCAATTTCCATTTTTGCTGTAACAAGGTCAGCACGTGAAAAATTGGGTTTTTTCCCTTTAGCATCTGAAAATTGTGGCAAGTGTCTTGGTAGTTTTTGGGGAGGAAAATATTGTGAAAGAAGAATTCATCTGTCCAGTAGAGATGATTTTAAGTCAGTATGTCCTGTCCTCATAATAAGTCCAGGCAGAAAGGTTTGGAGTATTGTTTATTTAATCCAAATATGAACTTCAAAGATGATGACCTAAATTTCTCTAAATTTACTCAGTTGCCTGACTATGTATCTGTAGTCCCCTTCTATAGAGAAGGTTTTCACTTTCTTTGCACTTCCTCCCTCATCCCCAAAGGAGTAGTAATATTTATTCGTAGAGCCCCCTCATCACCTAATGCTTAACTTTTAGCCATTTTAGACTTCAATTCATTAATGGGTAAATAATTTACTTGCAAGACATTTGCACTTGTGTAAGAAGTTTATAGACAGAAGTCGTTCTTTGAATTCTGTTACTGAAATTTTGTATGAGAACTTGGTGGCTTCTAGTGTTACCTTGGTGTTGGGAAAAAGCAGAGTTTTAGAACTTCTTATGTACAGTCGCCACAGTGTTTCTTTGGCTTTTCATCGTTTGATAAAGATGAACACTTCATCCCTTCTTTGTCTTGTGTGCATAAAACTTTAAGATTGAAAGCTGCATAAATGTTTTTGCTGTATTTTTCTGTGTTCAAATTGGCTTCAGTTTAAAACATCAAAAGAATGTTTGTAAACACCACTGCAGTGATGGTTACTTTAAGTACCTGTGAGTAAAAATAATACAAGATCAAAACATTAGTATTTTGTTAGGTACTTCTGATTATATTTTAAAGCAAAACTTACAGTTCTCTTGAAAAACATAATTTGAGCTGATGGATGTAGAACATCTCAAAATCACTTTTTAAAGATACCCTGCTTTTGCTGACTTCAGAAAATAGGAAATGTAGGTGAGTTGGTGTAGCAAGTGGAAATGTCTGCTACTGTTCAACTTAGTCTGTCTCAGGCAATACATGGGGGGAAAATGTAGTGTAATTAACATAGTTTCAAGCTTCTATGCTTTTTTTAATTAAGTTCTGTGATTTTATTTTTTTTCCCCCAGTTTTCAGGTTGGTGATTTGGTTCTCATTATCCTGGACGAAAGGCATGACAACTACGTGTTGTTTACTGTTAGTCCAACCTTGTATTTCTTGCACTCGGAGTCCCTTGCTGCATTGGATCTCAAACCAGGTGAGTGTGGTAAGTGTCAGATTTTTTCTAATTATTATCTCCTCTTACAAATAACACTCTTAACTTTCTAACACTAAGTGATATGTGATAAATACAAGAAGCATGTAATATAGATAGCTGTCAGCTGTCTTTGTAGCTTTTGCTGCTTGTTCTGATGTGAATTACTTTTCAAGGCAGAACATTTCTAATTAAAATTTTATATAGATGTTAGGATCGTGGAAAAGTAGGGAAAAATATCTGCATCTTCAAAGTAAGCTGTAAAAATAAAAAAAAAGAGGGAGAAAATGCCGATTTGGTACCACACTGAGTATGTTAACATTCCCATCAGTCTGCTTTAACTACTCCCTAGCATGAATAACAAATAACAAAATGTAGGCAACAGTCTATGGGAATTTGCAAGCAATATTTTTGCTCACAGTTTTTCCACCCAATTAAAATGGTATTTATTATAAGTTTTCAGAGAAGGCTTTCTGTATTTCTTTGTTAACATTCAAGTTGATGGCACGTTTACTTTTTTTCTCCCTTAACCTTCAAGGCTTTTTGTTGTTGTTTTTGGCAGCTATCTAAACTTAGCTAAATTGAAATCTTCTTAAATGAGGAAAAATAACAGTGCTTTGCACTAAGCCATGAGCTACATGAGGTGGATTCACAGAAATGTCTTGAAACTATCATATTTTTGTGCAAACCCACCAGTGCTCCCAACTTTGCAGAAATGTGTTAAGACTATGCATCAAAAGAACATTTATATTAATTGTATTTTATCAGTGAAAGTTTCTATGTTATTGCATGTCACAAGCTGTCAGATAATTTCCCTGAGCAGACTCACTGTAGATTGCACTTAGGGTGAAAGATGATAGATCTTAAATAACTGTGTAGTCTCCAGAAGACCTCTAAGTCCTAACTGGATTCTGAGTCTGCTGAAGGATCTGTGCCATGTGACATCTGTGAAACATAAGGGGAAAAATGCCTGTCTTACTTCCATAAGTAACACATTCTGAACTATGGCATTAGTAGTGCATACATAGCTGTGTGAAATATGGTAGACTTTCCTTACTGTTTTTTTACACATACAAGGTAAAAGCTGTGTCAGTTTGTATTTTACTGTGAGTACATAACTGACTGACCTGTCTGTTTTCAAATGGACTTAGCTTGATCTGTTCCTTAGCACTTGCTGAACAGAGTTAATCTCAAATCTGAGAAAACTGCACATAAAACAACTGTGAAGATTTAACCAATTGCCTGAGGGACACATTTGTCTCTGTGTCAGTGCTACAGGAAACCATGTCTTGATTCTATTCTTGCATCAGGGAAGTGGGGAAAATGAAATTCAGAATGCTAACTGTATTTGTGATAGGTTAAAATTGGTGTGGACCTAGGTACTGCAAATTATTGTTTCAAGGGCCACCAAAATTTTGCATTTAAACTGGACCTTACTTAATGTTTCTCTTCTTTTAAAAACTCTTTTTTTTTTTAAATATTCCTGCTTTTAATGAAAATATAATATCCTGGTACCTGCAGTTGCTTATCCAAAATATTAAATTTATTTTCTCTTTAGCATCGGGTGCATCTAGGAGACCTTGGGTGCTAGGAAAAGTGATGGAAAAGGAATATTGCCAGGCAAAAAAGGTAAGAAAATAGTAATTAAAAACCATCTATGATGAGTAGAGAAGAAAGTTTTAATATTTGTAACAATTGTGCCAAAATGTCTCTGCGTAATAAGTTAGGTGAAAATTGTCCTAAGTTCTGCTATTCCTGCTCTTCGAGTCAGTGAATAGCAATAGTAGGGGAACCAGAAAAGAGTGAGCTGTGGGTTAGGTATTTGTACCCACACTGCCCAGAGCTTTGCCAGACTCCTGAGGGTCTCCTGAATACTGAGTAACGAGAATCAGTTTGAGTTTAAAAATACAAAAATCAGTAGAATAATCCCATGTTTTAATTTTTTTTTTTCTTTTTTTGTAGGCACAAAACAGATTCAAAGTTCCTTTGGGTACAAAATTCTACAGAGTGAAAGCAGTACCGTGGAACAAGAAAGTATAACACAACAAAGTTTTAGTTCATTCTGTCTCCGTTCTTTCTTGACTTGTCCTTCAGTGCTCGTTCATCGCTCCAAGTACCAGGCCATCTTTTTATACTGAGGTCATGTGACAAGATACGTCATTGATGTACTGCTTTTACTTTTTAACAGGTGACATTTTAGAAACAAGAAATTCATCAAAAACTCTGGCCCTAACTGCTTCGATTTTTTTACCCAGATAACTTTCAGAGTGTGGACCAAATGAGTTCATTTTCTCGAAGGGCAACCACATGAAACATGGTTTGTTTGCCATGTTAATTGCCTGTTAAATATACATTAGCTTGTATTTAGATGTTAAATGTTAGTTACCATTATTACCAGCATATGTCCTTTTGTGAAATCATTATCAAAGTACTTGCACTCTTTAACAGATTCTTTATATGTGTAAAATTCATCAACTATTTAAAGAGGGTGTTCATTGCATGCAGATAATCATATAATTTCTCTTCAACATGAGTTTGCCTCAGTAGATGAATAAAAATAACTACTGCAGCTTGTTTCATTACATGAAAATGCTCTTTAATGTTAAAAAACCCTTGTAATTTGATGGACTGATTTTGAAAATCAGTCACAGTTAGATCTGCAATCTTCAAAAGCACTTTCGATGGATTGATCACACAGATTCTGAAGGGAAGACACCTGTGCCGTTTGTTCAAAGTGAAGCACTTGTTCTTCCCAACAAAACAGAAGTCTTGTATTAATCTATTTAGAAAAATCATATTGATGAAATTGTATTTCATGGTTGAGTTTCAGGAAAAAACTCATTGTACATTAACCATACAAGAGTCATTTAAGTAACAAATTATTGTAATTGTAAAAGACATGTAGAATTTTAAAACAATAAAGATTTGAAACTGTATGTGTTTGAAGTATTTGTGTGCCTTTTAAATATTATCTCTAATATTTATTTCATGTTAATCTGTTGCAGCTTCTCTGTGATTTCTCCAGTGGTTTCATTACATAGAAATACCTAGATTTTCTATGAGAGGTAGTAATTTTCAAAAACATTTGAGAATTACAAGAATTACCTTGTAATCATAAAAAAGAATTTAGGTAGACAAAAATCTTAATTTTGTCAGCATATTAAATGAATAAAGGACATTTTTTAAGCAGTTATACTGCCTACATTTTTAAAATGTAGTCTTATTTATTTTATTTTTAATAACAGTGTAAAAGGGATGTACTATAAATATGTAGCCAATGGAAGGTGAAAGTACGAGTTCAGCTATGAGCTTATGCTTAGGACTCAATCCATAGAGTTAATCAGGTGTGATTTATCTTCATGTGTGGAGTGGAAGAGGAAGAGATAAAGAAATGATCACATGAAAATCTCAATGCTTCTGCTCATGTGTTGCAAATAATATTTCTCTAGACTAACCAGTCCACTTGAATACCCAGAAACATCTGTATATGCTTTATTTAAAATTTTGTTCCATAACAATTTTAAGTTCCGATTTTTATGAAATGCATGGGCTTGTAACTGTATCATATCTTTGAGTAAATAAATCTAAGACAAGTGATCTGTGGAAAACAGAATGTCATTTTGTCAAGTTGCATTCTTACCTGGTTGTTAAATTACTAGTTGATGTACTGACTTTTTAAAATTAGTTCTCAAATGTGCCTTATTCTTCAAGAACAGTATTACCATAGTTGAGTACTGCCCAGTGTCAAATTTGTAAATACCATAAATCTATAGGACAGGTTTAATGCATAAAAAAGCAAACCAAAGCAACAACCCATGATGCAATGTTTTAAATCATTGAATTTTTCACCTTTGATGCTGTAGGATTTTAGCTTTTATATTTTTCATGTATTTGTGATCCTGTGATTCTTTATTGTATAACTCTAAACTCCATATAGTGTTAGCTACTGTTCTCCCATTTTGGTCAGACAAAACAATTCCTCTCTAGGCCTGGGAATCAAGGACACCTTATTGTCTCAGGCCCTGAGAAATGTAAAGAAAAGTGAGTTGGGGGGAAGCAAACTTGGGATAAATGGGTTCATTACCTGAGGCTGTAATTGGAAGATGAACCCCCAATATGCAAATGGACAAAACTTATAAAAGTATGAAGCCCATGTCCCGTCATCCATTTTTGGGTGTAGCCCCTGGGGGGGCTTCATCTGCCCTAAATGTACCTGAAGGCCTTTCAATAAATAGAACCACTTTCATTCTTTAAATTTTGTCTGGCCTCTGTTTTTAGGTAGTCCCATAAGGCATCACCTTCACCTAAATGGGAATTCAGTTCTGTCTGCAATTTGGTGCAATCTTGTCCCTTAAGTCAACTGAGCCACAAGTGGTTTAAGAAGTTACACACATAACATAACTCATTTCTTTTAGTATGCCAAGTGTTTAGAAGCCTTGATGTCTTTTACTCATTGATAAAACTTTCCCAGCCTTGGATACTACTGCTTTGAATATTGTCAGTTTTCCAGGGATGAGTTATTTCTTGGAAGCCATCAGGCTTTGCTAAGAGGCACAGAGTCCTTCCATTTCTGGTAGCACAGTTACTCCTTGAGTAGGTGTGATGGTTTGAACCTGAGTTCAACCCACTACAAGTAGCAGCAATGCGTCTGTGTAGCAAGGGGCAATGCAGCACTGTAACATAGTGTTATATAACATAAGGCCCCACTCTTTTGTTATTGAATAGTCTACTTCAAAGATAAGTGAAATGTTGCCTAGAACTTTCTCCATGGAGGTAAGGATGTGTTGTCAGTCAAGTTCTTCCAAGTTGGATGAAACTGCTAATTTGATGATGGCCCTACAAGTGGCACTCATTTTAGGGCATGCAAAAATTAAAGCATTGTTCTTATACTGTAAGTCATTAAGCACTAAGGTGTGTGTGTCCTTCCGTTCTGTGTTGATGACATATCATGAAGTTCATTTGTTGCAGGCTCTGAGATGGTGCCCTGAGCGCCAAACTGAGGTGAGTACAGAACTTGTGCTGAGAATTAACCTCCTCACCAAAAAAAAACCAAAAAACCTCAGAAATACCTTCATCTTTGTCTGTAAAAACGTCTAAACTTTCTAGTCTCATTTTACTGTTGCCTAGATAAGAATACATGCTTTTAAGCTTATATATGGACAGTAGCAGTGATGATTTATGATACTGTGAAAGTTGGCTTAATTTCTAGTTTAAGTTAAAAAAACATGACTGAGGTTTATATAACTCAGAAACACATGAACAATATATGAAAGTGAACTTGGGAAGTACCTAAATAAATTGATTAAAATAAAGTGCTGTAATGCAAACTATGAGGGAAGAAAAAGTCCTTTCCTGCTGATATCTGCCACTTAAAAGAATGCCAGGATGTATCTGTTATTGTTACATGACATCATATTTTTAAAATATAAATAAACAGCAATGGCTTTGGGTTTTAGGAATATTTGTCATGTGTTTCATTTTATAATCTTTATGTATATCCAGAATGGAAATTCTGTCAAACAAACTCCCAACATATTCAGTAATGACTCTGAACAGTCATTGAGAAAAATGTAGTTTACATATTTTTTGTATGTCACAGCCTTACTAGTTCTTGAAAGTATGTTTGTTATGTACCACCTATGTGCTTCATCTTGCTCCATAATAAAACTTTGTGTACAGCTGTATAATTTGGGTGGGGAGCATGGGAGAGAAGTTGGAGGATAAATTTGATGATCTCAAATTTCCATAATTTCGCATGTTGGAATTTTGGCAAATACTAAAAAAAAAAGCCTCTTGTGCTACTGCTAATACACGTTTATTTCAAAGTCTGGCTTTAGAGAGAGGCAACTATGTTTTTGAACTGCAAAGAGGAAAATGAATGGTAGAGAAAGTTGATTGAAAGCAAATGCTGTCCTGCAGACAGAAAGGATGTGATAATTTAACAGGGATTTTTTTCCAGTGTTCCTGGAAAGCTATATCCATTTGAATATTCTGAGAAGCATATTGTTTTTTGCACTGCTCTGCAGTTGGTCTCAGGTCAGGAGCTTGTGCTGTTTAGAATTCAGCTGTGTTGCATTTGGATCATAAGATGGTCTGAGTAGGACCATTTTTGCACTGAAGTATATACACTTTTCCCTAAGTTACCTATGTTGCATAGCAGAACTGAGAAGTCTGCCCTCTGCAGATCTATTGTGCAGCACGAGTTTTCTTTGTGACCTACATTGCACCCTTGTTTTGTGGAGTTTAGCTAGAAGCCAGATTGGCTGTAAGCAGTTACGGCAAAAATTGATTAGTACTTGGTAGTGCTGCTTCATTCCTATAATTTCTTTCATTAATAAATTGTAACGCAGGGAATTAATGCCTAGTGCCAAATCAGTAATTCGAGAACTGGAGCATTCTCCATACAAGAACTCTCTTGCCTTTTCAAGCCTTTTAAACTTCGGTGATCTATCTCAGGGCTGCATTTTAAGATCACTGATGTCTTTAGCTCACTTTACAAGCCGTTCTGCAGTCCTGAAGCAGCGATGATAAATGATAAAGGGTAAACAGTTACTTCCTTTAGCACTCACTGTATTAACACTCACTCATATTAACAACATCCACACTGAGGAGCATGGGAAAGTCTAGTCCCCAGACTCCAAATACTCCGAATACTGGCTAAGAGTTGAGTTCAATGTTGATGCTCTCAAGCAGTATCAGATTCCGAGAACACCTGAGGTTGTAAGGAACCTCCTGAAGCTGTCTTGCCCAACTCTGCTGAGGCTGGAAGCCTGTGACGTTTTTAATAAAGGTCTTCAGTTTGCAACTAATTTGGCAATTGAATGTTTGCAGCATTCAATTTAGTCCTTTGTTTGGAAACCTGGATTGAAACTGCTATTGTAATTTGAGTAATTTTTAAATTCTCCCATATTTTTGGCTCAATTTCCTGAAATTATTCATGGATGGCATCCTTGCTTTCCTTTTCCTGACTTTCGCATCTTGGACTTAAATTCACTGTGTGTTTGACTTTTTAGGCAAAATTACTTGGTAAGTAGCAGATTTTTTTCTGCAGTGGGAAGAGTTGGCTTCTTACTTCCTAGTCAAGAATTTGAACTGTTTGCAAAAGTGTGTTAACGAAGAACTTTTTTTCACCATGCTCAGATTAATGAGTCGTGTTTCTGCTTCAGATCTGTACGTGAGATCTCCCTGTTCTGAATGCATGGATGCATTGCTTGTGCACACAGCTTTAGCAAATACCACAACAAGCAGCAGCTTTGGGCCTGTTTACCTGTGTTGGGAGTATTAAAGGCACAGAAAAATTGATAAGTAAGGCCTCATTTTTATTTTTTAATGAACATTAGGTACAGACCTATGAGATATTTATAACCAAAACATTCGGTTGTGTTGGAATTTTACACTTAAAAGTTGACACTTTTTATAGTCATTATCAAGGACATCATAATGTATGTCAGTTATCAAGGAGGGACAAAAAAAAATGGCCTGAAGATCCTGGATCCTTAAGGGGTAGCAGTCAGTTTTAAGTACCAGTCCACCTCTGAGCCTGTATTAATTTAAGCAGTTGAAATGTCAGCACTTAATGTCTAATATAATCAAAGTGCTAATGAGGAGACTGCTAAGCTATGCTTCTTACGGGGTGCTGGTCAGCATTAATTGTCTACCGTGTCTCTTGTGAATGGTGGGGTGTATTTTTAGCAATGATTTAACAATGATTGAAATGGTAGAAAAAGGTTATACTTATATTGAATATAGTACTGAATACTGTAAAAACCAAGTGATAATTTTGTAGACAGTGGATAACTTTTTAAGTTTCAGAGGAGACCTTATATATTTTATGTAATTATACAGAAAAAAAGGTATTTATTTTCAGTTGAAATCAGCTGGCTAAAACCAACTGTTTGATTTTAAAAGGCTGTAAGCTAGAAATAGCCTTTTTTTGTATATACTAAGATTTCTTGAATTGGACTGAAGTAATTTTTCAGAGATTGTATTTTTAAAAGTATTTAATCAACAAAACAGCTAAGCAGTAAAGCATTCTCTTTTTATTTTAGACCATGTTAATACTAATAATATTTCTATTCCTTATGTTTGTAGCTCTTACTTACAACTGAATTTTTGTAAGCTCAAATAATTTGCCCCAGATATGATGCATGCAGTAAAATATGCTTCTGTTGACCTCCTAACACTACATTGTAGAGTTTGAAAAAAATTCCAAATTAACAGTAGAATGTAAGTGCATATACAGTGTTGTTGCTACTCTGGAACAGATCTTTTGAACCTGGGTGTAGGATTAGATGACTGCTAATGGTTTTAAACTAAAAGAGGGTAGATTTAAACTAGATATAAGGAAGACATCTTTTGTGATGAGGATGGTAGAACACTGGGACAGGTTGCTCAGGGAGGTGGTGGGTGCCTAATCCCTGGAAACATTCAGTGTCAGACTGGATGGGGCTCTGAGCAACCTGATCCAGTTGAAGATGTCCAGTCTCATTGCATGGGGGTTGGACTAGATGTCCTTTAGAAAGGCCCTGCCAATCCAGAATATTCCACAATTCTATGTATGATTACAGTATGTGTGTATATACTGTGATGGCATATGCTTCAATTTTGGCAGTTTTTAGGCACTGAAAAATTGAGAAATGTTGGCTATGACTGCTTGTCAAACTTGGATTTTATATGCCTGAGGATGCGCTTTTCAATTAGCTAATTAGGTGCTCTTTTCCTGCGCCTCTGCTTGCACATCTGTTCTCAGTTACACATTAAAACCTTGCCTTGAACATACAATTACATTCTTGTCCTTTTTATGGTGGCAATTTCTGAGCAGAATGCTTGCTATGTGTCTCTTACGTAAGACTTGAGTTTCTCCAGATAATTCACTTATTTTTGGTACCTGACAACCAGGGTGACCAATTCGAGATACTTGGGCTGCTCTTTCAGGCCGTAGCAGTTTATATCTTCAAATCCTGTGCTCTCACCATTTGTGCTCTCTCCATTACGCAAGCAAGAAGGTAAAGCAGTGTGTTCCAAGGCATGTGACACTTCAAGTAAAACTTACAGCCTTGCTTCTCTGCCCTGTTTGACACTTGTGATTTTCAGGCACCTCTGGAAACTGTGTTGGTATCCGTGTGGGTCAGTTCTTGCTCTGTAAACCAGTTTCCCCTATTAATACAAGACACGCAGTTGTAATGTGGTGTGTGTGTGTTAAATCACATTCTTACTTAGTATTTTTCTTTGACTGAGACTTAATACACACACCAAAAAAAAATCAGTTTTTTACAATTGTTTACCTGAAAATGGTAATTTATATTCAGCGGACTTTTACAGGTTTTGATTTCTGTCTAGAGATCTTCTACATTTTTCAGCTTTATATTAGACTTCCATAATGTATTCGAAAAAAAGGAAGAAAAAAAAATTATCTTGGCGCTTCTCCATCTGCCAAATTATTTCTCTGCTAAGCTACAAGTGTCGTCTTGAACTTTCAGACTTTCTGTTCCTATAGTCATCTAGCACACACCTTGAGAAAGTTTTTTTTAAACTTACGACCCAGTACTGCAGAGGAAACAAGATTAGCCACAATTCTTACATGGTACCTTTGGACTATCTATTTTAATCTTTCTTCTTCTGCCTTTTTAGTCTCACTTGTCCTCTTCCCAGCTCTTCAGTGAGTTCAGAAAGAGGAACTTACTGTTGGCAACTCAAGTCCATTCCCTGTATCCCTGTATGGTTAAATGAAGCAAATGCAGTTGTCTCACTGTGTAGATGAATCATATTTTCCATTGCGCTTAGGTAATTTAACCTATTCACTGGTGACAAAAAAGTTGTGCAGAAGCTTTGATGCCCTGGCACTGGAGCTGGTTGGTTAGTGTGTAGTACAAAGTTCTTTTCTGGAAAATCTCAACTCTTAGGGGCTTGAAAAGGTCCATAGAAGTGCGTCTAACCTTTAGGAAGCTACTGTGAGTAGAGATGCCACACTGTGGTCTGGCATGAAGGGGGCCATCTGCTCTTAAGGGAAGACACCTCACTTGTAATTGCTGGGCCCTTGATTAAATAGCTTTCTCCAAGGGGTCTTAGTGTTTGGGGTTTGGGTTTTTGGGTTTCCTTCTTCTTAACTACAAGAACTAAGCATCAAAACTGCATCACTTTTGTGCAGAGGAACAGCTGTTTAGTAGGCATTGGTAGCACCAGTCTCTCTCCTGCCTACAATACGTTTTTATAACCAAGTATTTTAATGGATACATTAAGAAGCTATGAGAAGGGGAGAGGTTAAAATGGCTTTATTTTCTGTAACTATTAAAAAAATAAGTAATTTTAAACTTTTTTACCAACTTCTTTTGTTGTGTTCCTTTACCCATCAGTGACTTATTTATTGGTTTCGTGTTTCTCAAGCAACGGAAATCAATACATCTCTTATATCTTTTGTTTTAACCAACAGGCTACACAGTTTATTCTGCAGGAACATCTTGGGATGTGATGGACTCTCAGCCTAGCTTAGGTAACTGTATAATTTGGCTGGCAATCAGATTTTGAGATGAGAATCAACATTTTAGAGATGGCATTGTCTATTCTTTCCTTGCTTCCTATGACAGCTGCAGAGGATGAAATCATAAACCTATTCAGGTGTTCAGTGCATAATTTGATTTTTTCCTGACTATAGAAATTTTTGTTTAAGCATCCTCAATATTGATATAGAGAACCAAAATTATACTAGTATTATTTTTATTATAAGGAAAATAAATCTCTAAAATATGTCTTGTACTTTTTAATCATCAATTAATATAAGAAGGAAATCTAATGATGGGGTTGTTCAGTCATCGCCTAGTAGGTGTTCTTGGAAACTCGATTTAAAAGATGAGGTGAGAAAAATGACAAATCTGCTGTGTTGTGATCATGGCTACATTTCTCTTTTGCTGAACTTTGCATGTTGACCAGTGAGAGAAGAATATCCTTGAAGAGTTTATGATAACTGTCTTCACTGGTGACATTTTGCTTTCTGCTTGCCACAGAATTTAGCCCGTCTTCCATAAATACTCTTCACTTGCCCTTCATGTTTTCAAGTTGCTCCAAATTTGTTATATTTAACTTAATTATTTCCCTGGGTTGGTGGGATTTTAATTTTTTTCCATGGGGTATTTCTGCAGAAACCGAGTTGCTTTGCTGTGGGCTGGACGTTGTTTTACTTTATGGCCATACCTTGTCGTGTTTAGTAATATGGAGCGAAGGAGGGAGTGGATGTTGGATGTGTGCTCAGGAGCAGAGGACCTCAGTGGGACCAGAGTTCTGATGCTGGCAGTGGCCTGTGATCATACCCACAGCACAGGGTCACAGGCAAGTTCTTTAGGATGCTGATTTGCCTCAGGTCTTTTCTTGAGTTGATCCAGGCTTCTGTGGCTGTTCTGACCTTGGATGTAGGGGTGAGGAAGAGGACATCAGGAAGAGGAAGAGTTGAAACAGCTGTGCAGGAAGCATCCTGTGATTCCTCTTAACATTAATCACAGGAATCAGTACCCGGATGGAAAAACCATTTTAGCACAGGTTTAGGAGCCTTGGCCAGGGGAACTAAAGGTAATTTCTGAAACTGTTCTTGAAGTTTAACTCTGAAGCATGTCCTCTGTGGGATCACTGGTAAAGCAGTTCTGCACGTGCTGTTCCGAAAGAAAGTAAACCCAGGACACTGTTTGAAGCTCACCCCCTTTTATACAAAGTGTGATGCTGCAAGAGGTAGAGATTTATGAGCCCCCTCAAAAATTCCGTCGGCTGCTCTGCCAGCTCTGACGTTTCCCAATCACAAATATTCAGTTCCAATGACTTGCGGTTGTGGCATTTGCATATCCTTAATACACCTCCAGAAAGTACAGTCTTCACATTTTTAGCTTCCTAAAATAGATGAATAGTTTCAACAGGACAATGTCTGTCACTGTTGCATAACCTCCGTTGAGTTCTTTCCGAGAGAATATTTTTGTTAAGTCTGTGAACAGAGTTATTAGATAAATGACAGAGCAATAGTAGCACTTCCATTTCTGCATTCTTAGCTGCTCCTTTTTAAACAAGCATGTGATTATGCTTCCACATGAAAGTGGAAGGAGTTGATTTAGTGGTTATTTTCATTTGAAAACCTTTCTAGATGTGGGGGGGGGGAAAAAAAGGGAATTCCAACACAGGGGAGGTCTATTATTAAACTTTTGAATGCATAAAATGAATTGTGGTAAGTTACTATTTTAATTGCGTCCCAAGAATCCAGGAGTCTTTTTATAGCACAAAATCTGTGGGTTACTTCAATGAAAAGCAAAAAAAAGCATGCTATTATTCTCATGCAGTTCTTTGACATAAGAAATGTTTAAATTTATTTTTAAATATATAGAATTAGGTGCCTTCTTATTTTAAAACCAGAGTTAAAAAAATAAAGTTCTCTTTTATTGAACTGCATCCAATTATGTATGCGGGGTAGTTAAACAGTTATTTTGTGGGTTTGAGACAATTTCTGGTTGTTTTTGGTGATCTATAAAAGTAGAGGACAGATGTGGCAACCCCTTCAATGCAATTCCTTGCTTTCTTCCGTCTGTGCTTCATCCTTTGACTAAGGCACTATGCCTGAGCCGTGACTCTAACATATGTTTCTATATAGGTTATGTAGCATGAAAACAGCATTGCTGTGTGGATAGCAGTGTGATTCTGTGATGTTTTGAATGTGCTTAATGTAAAGCTGATAATTCCCCTTGTCTGTTTCTGTCTGACTTGAGATTAGTCCTTTCATTAGACACACTTCCTCTAGGCCCGCTTTTAAAAATTGCATGTGTTGAAGACAGACATAAAAAAAAGAGTAATTTCCTGCAAGGAATTCATTTAGTCTCTCTTTCCTCTCTTTCCACCAAATTCCAAGTTTGACTTGTGAGTGAACATATATTCTGTTTTCAAAAAATATAAAAAGAATTGTAAGGGAAGCATGGGTCTATACAGTCTATACTTCTGCTTTGGAAGAGGCAAAACCCACAACTTTTTGAGAAATACAAGTTTTAGAGCAAATCTCAAAGGGAGAACTACAGATAATGAATAAGGTAACTTGCTGTCTAATTGACTAGAAGATACTTTCCTAAGCATAAGTAACAATATTTTACTATACTTAGAGGATACTTTCTTAAGGATAAGTAACACTGTTTTACTGCACTGTAGTTTCACTTCCTAAGAGCTGCTACTCGTAATTCCAATCACTTCTCTGTATCACCTTTTGGTAGGTGGAAATAAGGGTCTCAACTGAGTTGCTTCTCCAGGTCCCTGTTTCATATAAACCAGACCTTAGTCTGCAGCTGCTCAGCGTATTTTTCCTATTCTCCAATTTGAGATTTTTTTCTACTCTCTTAGCCTTCATTTTTCCCTTATCACATAGATTTCTCATCTCTATTATTTGATTCTGTGAGAGAATATATATTGATTTTTTTTGCCTTGAAGAAATTGTATCACTTGCTACCCCAAACTCCTGAACTGTGAAAGAGAACAAGCAGTGCCCTGCCAGGCAGCTAAGGTCCTCTGCTAATGGTTTTCTTCTGACCTGAATACTTCACACTTTGAGTGCCTCTTTGATGGCAAATTTAAGGAGAAAGTGGCTGCTTGCATTTCAGGAAAATGTTAAAACTACGATGAGACAAGAAAAGAAATTGTTGTCTTCAGGCTAAATGTGAAAATTGATTATTCATGGCATTAGCTACTTGAAAAAGCTGCAGTACTTGTAAGAAATACCAGAGTGGAAATGATGCTATTCAGGTTTGAGGTGGACATTAGCAGGCAATACAGATCCTAGAATGATCCTGGAGGTTCACAGATTAGATTTGTGTGGCAGAAATAGCTTTCAGCTTTGAAGGAGGAAGGAGATTTTCATTCATTTTGCCATGGCCAAAGGAGAATTGGGGAAGGTGGCTGGGTACAGACTGCTGGGAGAAGTGAGGCCAGTGGTGACCCCAGTGGAGCTCTGGGGACTGGGTGATGTCTGCTGGTGCGTGCCTCCACATGGATGGAAAGATGACATCCTGGGTGTTTCAGCCACGTACACAGCTGTAGCGCAGCTCAGTGCAGGCTGTGCTGCTTTTTGCCTGTACTGAAGGTTAGGGATGTTTCCTGAAGGCTCCCAGGTGCTTCACTGAGTATTCCGATGGGTCCTCATTTTCCCAGTGTCTCTGGTTTTCTAGCATAGGAAAAGGTTCCCAGAATCCTCACTGTTCCTAAGATACAGAATGGAGTAGTTAATAAAGACATCTGATCCTGCATGGGGCTGTATCTCCAGAGCAGAACGACATTCTCTCACATTACATAAAGATACATTAAAATAATACACGAAGTTTCTGACCAGTTTAGAGGTTTGAGGAGGTCTTTCCAAATACAGCTTTGGGTAGAGATCCCGAAGAAAAATGAAAAGCTCTGCTGTACCTGTTAAAAATAAAGATCAAGAGGAGCAGGAAGCCCCAGGCTGGTGGCTTAGGAAAGATCTATATTATGTTGACTGGTCTGAGGGGAAAAATAGGGCCTCGGTTACGCTTTGACCCTTAATATCTTGTACCATTAGCCTTGTTTAGGCTTTGGTGCGATGTTACCTACTACAGATACGTCCTACAGAGAAACATCACACGGCCCTCAGATGAAGGATAGCTGATAATCCAATGTTTGTAATGAGTCACACTTGGAGCATGAAGTGCAGGGCTTTGCAGAGAAGTTCAGGCTTAGATACGTGATTCCTCATCCCAAAGCAATGGAGGGAAGAAAATGTCCACAGCCTTCAAAGATCTAGGATCTGTGCCCTCAAGGGTTTTTTTGCCATTTTCAGATTTGTTTAAAGGAAAACCCAGAATGACTGTGTTAGAAACCTACTCATCTGCAGGTCATCTAACACTGAAGTGTCAAAACGTGCAGTGGTTAAACAAATTTTTAAAAAAAGGACCAATCAATCCTTGGTTATTTAGGATGCCAGCAGCTGACACTGTGGCAGTGTCATGATGTATGCAGAGAGAAAGGTGGTGCTTTCTGATAACAGTGTTTACGAATAAGATACCTTCATTTTCTTAAGAGATTATCTTCAGAGAAGGGCAAAGAGAGGATTAAGTGACTTCAAGACACATAAGAAAGTGAATTTAAAATACCAGATCTTCTGTCCTGCTGGAGGAAAACGTTTCTCTTTCTTTGAGGCCCAGTGATGCCAAAAGAAATTAATGTAATATCTCCTGATGGCAGAGCATTGCTATTTAAAGAAAGACGCACAAGTCCAGGCAACAGCAAAACATCACCTATAAACTGAATTTAGAAGACTGGTCCTAACAATTCAGAGTTTGGAATGTTTTTTCTCAATTTTTAGGAGACATGGATTTATTTTCTTTTGGTTTTTTGTCTCTTTTTGCCTGTAGTAGGAATTTGTAAGTTTACACAACTGTTTCTTGATTAGCGGGAGAAAGGGGTAGAGATGATTCTTTGGGAAAGCAGCTGCAGCTGGATGGGTATCCGTGAGAAAAGCAAATCTTTTTTTGATGCTTCATAGGTCTGAATATCACAATCACAATAGTGGGAAATTCCCATGAAATTATGAAACTAATAAAAAAACCTGCTGTTGCTATGAAATATTGCTTTCCAAATTAGGAAAAATCATCTGTGACAGGAAATATGAGCCAAAAGACAACTGATTAAATTGCCTTTGATTTTTTTTTTCATTATTCATGAGAAGCCTTATCTCTAATAAGAATGGTTTCGATTAGTGTCTTGCTGAGATGAACCTTTGACTGCTCTAACATCTGCAATGCCAGGGACAAGGTAGTCTGTTAACTGATATGGAGTGCTGTGCAAGAACTCAAGCAGTCCTGGATATTAAACACACCGTGGGAGATGTTGCAAGATCATGCAGCTTGGTCAGAACAATGGTGCAGCAGCCTTTCTCCAACATCTTTAAAATAATAAAAGGAACCAGCAACCATCTACAAAGAAATAGATGTGCCAAAATAAAAATACTCTTGGTGAGAAAGGCTGCCTTTTGCAATTTTATTAAAGCTGTCTATCTGTTTTACATAATTGTTTGGTTTTTCAAAAATTAAAAAAATAAAAATCCAATCTTATCTCTGAAAAAGAATTTTAAATTTGCACAAAATATGTTATTAAAAATCATCCTGTACATGTGATACTTGAGGAAAGGTATTGAAAGAGGGAAAAAAAAAAGAGGGGAAAAAAAGCTGATGATAATTTATCTTGGGAAAAATAAAACAGTCGTGTGAAAATCTGTTGGGATGAGGCTGTGAGACTAAACAAGTGTACATTCATTATAATGATATTAAACATCTAGATAACTATTTTGGGAGCTGACCCTTTAGAGTGGTCTTCCACTACAAGATCATTAGATGAAGTGCCTTCAGAAAAAAAAAAAAACACAGCCACAGAGCCATGAATGTTAGCTAGCAAGTATGTTCTTAGACTACTTTTTGTGGTGACAAAATGGCTCAGTTATGGATAAATATGAATTTCTTTTAGGTAATTCAGTAGAAGTCCTTGTATTAAAAAGCAAATAATGAAAAACCTAAATAATAGCTTTTTCTTTAGATTGATCTATTTCCACAGCGTTAAGGAAAGGCTTTAGAATAACTTTCTTCAGCCAGCACAAGGAATTTGTCCATCTACCAGAAAAGCAAGGGATAAATTCTCTTGCTGCTGTTCTAATGAGTATTTTCATGCTTATTTATGTATTTTTATAGTGTTTAAGTCAGAAAACTGTTTGAGTCACTTAATTTGGCCTTAGTTTGGCACCCTATAAGCCATTATATTTTTTCTCTATTAGGATGGAACTGAACACAACTTGCCTAAATAAAAATACCTTTAAACATAAGTCTGTCTTCCACAAAGACAGTAGGTCTTGATGTCAAGACTCTCACTAATTCGTAAGTATTTGTGACAGTAGTTAATCCTACCTTGAAAAAAAAAGAACAAAAAAAAATGGGCCTGACTTCTAAATCCAATGCACGTGGCTTATTTTCCAGCTCATGTTTTACTTTTGCTGGTCGCTGGCCCAGGATACTTTAGAGAGGACCTGGAGGGTATGTTGCACTCCAAAAATGGTTGAGTGACCCATTGTCTGCAGGCCTACGTTGAGCAGGAAAGCATCTTCCCTTCCTGAAGGTCTTTGTGTCTTAGTCCTCTTTTTTGACTGGCTTGCATGGACTGATCTCTGGAAGTATGTAAGATGTTTGTGGTTTGGGTTTGTTTCGGGTTTTTTTCTGTCTGTGGGAATTTAAGGTACAATCACAAAAATCTACCAGTCAGACTATTACTCTGACCAGATTCACCTCCAAAGGCAAAGACTTCCCATCTCTCAGGCGGGACTTTTGGTCCAGTTCCTGTGCCTGCTGTGTGTTTCCTTGCTCACGCTCCTTTGGTGCTTGTACAGTCTCCAGCTCTGTGGCTAGAAATCCCAGAGCTGACTGCCTCTCCTGAGGGTGGATTTCAAACTATCTCTAGGGCAGATCTACATTGGCTCAGTGCTCTGGTGCCAGGGGAGAAAACAGCTGAAGGTGCTCTCACTGTGTTGGATGTATAGACATCATATTGAAGTATTTATTTAGAAAGATTAGAAGTTAGGGTATTTTTAAAATTACTCTCTAATGTATTTAAAAGCTGTAAGCAGAACTGATGTGTTGAGTGAGTTAGATACTGACAAGAAGTGACTCTAAATGTCAGTGCTTAGGTGATTGACAAACCTTCCAGGAGATGATTCCCTCAAGTCCCATTAGATGTGATGGCAAAAGGAGTTACCAGTCTCTTCATGCTGGCCTTCTTGAAACATGATGGACATGATAATTTGGGTTTATTGTTTGGGTTTTCTTCCCCTTAACTATACTTGAAGCTATATTTAGCCTTTTGATCTTTCTCTGGTCTGGTTTTGTTAAGTAAAATGTTTGCCTAATTATTTTGATAGTATAGGTAATATTCAGGACTCATTTAAACACAGATGATGGGCTTCTTGACAGCCAGTGAATGGCAAAGATTCCCACACCTTAGGGTTTGAGCCTTAGTGGAACACAATGCCAGTGCTGGGAAGGAGCAGTTGAGTGGGAGGTAGCGTGCTCCTCCCCTGTGAGCATCTTTTCAGCTGCTGTAGATGCCAGATGTGCTGAGATCTGCCAAAGGGTTACACCTCCTGTGACACTCATACTGTGGGAGGTAGAAAACATCCAGTACAGTGTGAGAGGTTCCTAAGAGCCATGAAAGATAATAAATATACCTTTAAAAAAAAAAAAAAAAAAGTTTTCTCAGATATTAATCCATCCAGAGAATTTGTCACTGGGGTAGCAACAGCCCTATTTAGTAAGATATAAACTTCCCTTTTTCCTAAACATCATGGGCGTTATGGAATTTGCAGCTTAAACAGCTGAAAGGAACAGCTGAGGTATTTGAGGAACTGCATTGCATAGACAAGTAAGGTCATAACTTATTAAAACATTTGCAAAACACATTCCAGTGAGATGAAGTTAAACAGTCAGAGCATCTTCCCACGTAAGAAAGACATTGCGGAGTAGAATGGATAATCATGGAAATAGGCTGCTCAGACACATACCTTGGATTGTTAAACCCACTTTTGCTAACTCTGAGCTCATTATCATTAGCTTTTAGGGCAAATTCGATTGGTGTTACAGTGAGTGATGCTGGAGCTTATGTAAGAATTTTTTCCCCCCCATCACACTGTATTTCTAAGCTGTGTGTGATTGTAGGCTGCCTTGAAAGCATATGTTTTGGTCAGAAATAGAGCAGTGTGCAACACACATTTCCTGAATATCCTGCATATAAATAGCACAGGTGGGAAAGAGGAACTCAGTTGTCCTCTAGTTCAGTGGCAGCTTGAAAACTGGTCTGGCTGTCCTAGTGAGATGATGTAACCTTGGCAATGGTAAGCAGGAGTAGAACCAGAGATTTCAAGTCAGCGCACAGAGCTCCAAGGCTGCTTCCCTGTGCCCCATCCAACACACGGTCAGTGCAGCTACATGGTCATGGCTCTCTTCCTTTCCATCCCCGTTAGCTATGGCATTTTGAGGGGCTAGAGCACTGCGTGGTATATCCTCCAAAGACAAGGCAGAATAGGTGGGAAGATTCTCTCCATCACTTCCAAAGAAAAGTATGCAGCTACATGTAGTGAAAGGGCCTGCCCTGCACCTCTAATGGCAAATATAATGTTCACAGTGGTGCAGAAATATGTTCTGTTGGTGAAAGTGAGAAGTTCTCTCTGCAGTCTCAGAAGTCTTTGGTGAGCTGGAAACTCAAACCTCCTCAGAAAGCTGCAGACGCTCTTCTGAGGGCAGGTTAGAGAGATTTGGTTTATTTGCCTCGTGTCACAAAGTTTTTCTAAATATTAAATGATAATCACCATCATGCACAATATATTCAGAGTGTATACTCTCCACAATTAACCATTTAACAATGTTAAATTAATTTAATCACCTCACTTCCTAACTGCAGAATTCAAGTGCCTCATCATCGCTTGAAAACTTCATTGAATAATGCTTGCGTACAAAATGAATGAAATCTGCAAATAAATCCGTGAATGCTATAACTGAAAGTGAACAAAAAAGCAGAGATCCTGGTTGTCATTGGCCAGTTCCTTAAGATGTGCAGAGTTAGGATTAGTTACTCTTAAATCAGCAATACCCAGCAAAGCTGGGTGCTGATAAACGTCACATGCTGTTGTATTAAGTGTAAAAAATCGATTGTTTTCCTGGCTCTAAGGCTAATTGCTGTTAGCCCAAATGAGCTATCAAGGTGATACGATAAAGGCCTTGTTGAATATTTATACAGAATTAAATTAAATACGCATGTGCTGCTTGCTCTACAAAGAACATAAGGGAAAATATGACTAATACATAAGAGCAAAGATTAGTTTACTTGTCAGTTTGTGATCATGATATAGATGGAATTTCCTTCCATAAAAACAGCATGACAAAGAGTTCATGAATATTTTCATCAGTAGCTAATGTTTCCATTCCCAGAGGAGAGCTCTAGGCCCACAAACAAGAAAGGCTGCTGCATTTAGGAGTCAAGGGAATGTCATCACAAAATGTAAACTGTCTGTAAGAAACTTCCAGCTTTGACAGTTTTATCTCATTAGAGACAAGTGCATCTCAGCTGTGAAGTGCTTCATAGTACAGGCCTGACCCTTACTTATAAAAATCTTTGGCTAATACAGCATTTTATTATATTGGAAGTCTGTGCTGGGCTCCCCTGAGAGCAACGAGAGTTTGTAGGTGGGGGGAAGTACTTTGTTTCCATTTTGTTATCATTTTCAGGTGAAAGGTGCAGCTTCTACACTGCTGCAAGTATGAGGACATATTTTCAGAGAAAGGCATAATGAACTTTTATGCGCTTACTGTCTGACATTTAGGTTTTTTCATAAATTAAATAGATTCAATCATTGGTTAGTAAGTAACATGAAGGTGCACCATATATATATTTTAAATTTGGCTGTGTCATAAAAATAATTGGCCTGGTTTAATAATTCTCTCCTAGAATAATGATGGTTCTCATAAGTAAATATGAATTAGTTAATTACAATCTGACTTTCAGGCCTTGTGTAAACTGTTTATGCACCGAGCTGACTTGAAATAGCATTATCAAGTATTTGGAACTCTGTTCACTTCAGCCAAAATGACACCTGTGTATTATTTTGATCATCCTTGTGTATTTTTCTCAAGCTTTTTATCCCTTCTTCTCGAAACAGAGAGGAATAGGCAAATAAAATTGGAAGGAATTTACCCAAATATGGGTAATAAAGTAGTGCTGCAGTAGATCTGCAGAAACTAGCACATAGGAGGAAGTAGCCCTAATAGTAAATGAAGGAGAAGGGTGAGGGTAAAGTTAGAACAATATTCCTAAAAGTGGATACTTAGCAGAATGAGTTGGAGATTACAAAGGTGGGGGGAATAGTTTTACAAAATCTATTACGGGAAAAGGCTGGCAGCCTTCGAAATACGATAATGAAAAAATCAGCAAGTTTCTATAAAGGGAAAACATCCACAACGATCTAGAAATATTTTTATTTTCAGTTGAGTGCTGTGACATCTTTTCCACAGAAGGAGTACAGAAATTCAGGAAGTTGTTATTATAGCTGCTGAGCAAACCCAAATCGGCAAACACTTAGTTTTTTCCAAGTGCAAGGTCTAATGGCAAACAGCAAAGTTCTAAGAAAATTAGATAATTAAGTTATGGGATCACAGGCATTTAGTTCTACGGCTGACTTAAAGAGCATTTTACTGCATTTCCATTGTTTATATTATTTTAACATCTCTACTTAAGAGACAGCTGGCCTTTGTCTATAGACCATGTTAATGCATAGTCTGTTTTTACTCTGTTTTACATGCAGTGTGGTCCCAGAAGCAGCCAGGGTGTATCAGGAGTGGGATACAGAGTGATGTATCCAGGGAAAGCAAGGAATCTCTGGGTTTCCCTACTGATGCTCTGTGCTGAGGGGACACTTGGGGGCAGCTCCAGCACCGTGTCACAGAGCGAACCCACGGTACCAGGTATGTACACACTATGCAGTGCACTGTGGCACGGGCACTCGTGCCCCCTGATGCCCACTGAAAATTTGTCCTGCCTATTTATCCTGCCTGTTTGCCCAGGAATCCCAAAAGTTCATGAAAATAACTTAACAGTCATGATGGGAAATAACAATCATGAGCAGAGTGATAATCCTTGGGTACTTCTGGCTGGGTTGCTACACACCAGTTGAAATCTATTTTCTCAGTCTCAGTGTGGAAATATTTTGCTGCCAAATGTTGCACTGTGTTAGGGAGCAACAAGGCCCAAAACCAGAGCATGAAGGAACAGAACAGAATCACATTAATACAGTTAATATGCATTAATTATTATACATTATTTTCTTGCTCAAAATCAAATAATCGTAGTGGATTTAATTACATGCAATGAATAGCCACCTGAGGGCTAAAACCTTAATTCTTTTATATGTGAAAAAGATGCTGCCTTTCGCCCTCTTGAGCAGCAAGAATGATCTAGGTCCATCGCAGTTTGGTTTGCTTTGCAAACCCTGGGCACGTGCACTGGAAATACACTTCATTTGCAGAATCTATATTTTTAAAGCATCTACTGAGAAAAAGCAGAAACTAGCTCTAAATGCTTTTTCTGCACTTCATAGCCTAAACATACAGACTGTTGTCTTTGCTGAGCAACAACATCTGCTACTCTGGGAAGACAGACGTGTGAAGTATATTAGCAGTTGGGAAGTATCAAAAAAGGTGAAGATAAGGCTTCAGCAGCTTCAGAAGTAGCAAAGGAATTGGGACAGATGTGCTCGTGAACAAGGGGCACAAAAGAGAAAAAAATACCATGTGCATTGGTTAATTTGGAATGATAAAGGGAAGTTCTAGGGAGAAAAGTACAATATTGTGAGGGCTTGCTTATATTTTGTTTTCTTTAATCACATTCCTTATTTCTAACAGAGCTGATGACTTAGAGGTTTCCCAGGAATCCTTTCATAGTTCTGGGTGCTGATTTATGCTGAATCTCAAGAGTTTGCTATGAAGGGGATGTTGGATTAGTTGAACAATCCAGCCAATGTTGGACTGGAACAAGCTGGGTATAATTCTTGGCCATGTTATAACAACTCATGAGATGAAAGCCTGGCTCCAGGAGATCAAATAGTAGGTTTTTATTTGATATCAGGACTTTGCCCTGTTTTTTCATTTTTTTTCACAGCTTGATCAGAGAAGAGGAAAAAAGAAAAAAGTGCTGGTATGCTGAATGTTTGCAGTGTCATTAGAACTGAGAACTGCCAGCCTTTGTAATCTTGTGATTACTTTAAAAAAAAACCAAAAACCTTGAACGATGGAATTTAATGCTTTATGAGTATTTGTAGACTTGGAAAATTAGCTTGACTAAATCTTTTAATTTCAGATTAGCAGATTGAAATTTAATTATTAAGAAAAAAATTATTATGCTTTTAAGTGTATGAAGTGATGCTGACCCATAGTACTGGAATGCTTGGAAAAGCCAGTCTTGGATCTCCCCAACTTTCTCAAATCCTGATGACTTTCAAAACAGCCTTCTTGATGGTGCAAAAGTTGGCTAGAAGATTTTTTCTTTTCTATCCAAGTCTAGCATGAGAATATCGGTGTTCAAAAAAAAAAGATTAAATCAGTAAGTTTCGTTCAGACAGCACATTTGAACTTCTTATAGTTTTGATCTGTCCTCTGTTTTCCCTGAACATTTGCTTTTCCCTTTGCACTGCTTAAAATTAGAAAAACTGGGAGATATTTTGATACATTTTTTCTTTGGGGGAAGGATTCCTGACCCTTCTCTGATGCACTGGTTCTTCGTGTGTCTTTGAGAACATTTTAGTTTCAAGGCTGCAAATTAAAACAAGTGCTGGCAATAATTACTCTGCTTCTGGGCACCCTGGAGGGGGTTAGCAGAAAAGCTAAAAGTAGAATTGAGCTGGCACATAGGAAATACCATCTTGGATTGGGTCCAAACCTCACCTAATCGCATACCGTGTCTCCAGCAATGATTAGTGTCATATACGTCAGACGAAAATGGGATTACGTGGCCTTGGCTAATGCACAGACATTTGAAGGCTTATTCTGAGTTGTAATCATTTGAAATTTGCTTAAATCCTGCTGGCTGTGGTTTAATGTCTCTTGCACCGAATCAGCTGTAATGAGTAATATTGTGGATGTTCCTGTCATCCACAGAAATGACCACTCTCTCCTCAAACTTTGTCAAATGTTTTGACGCTAAGTTTTCCATTGCATCCATACTTGAATTGCACTTGGGGTGAAAATAGCTTTGGAAGTCTGCTTTGTCCTGTATAGAGGGTGAAGGAGCAGAGGAATTTCTTGACTACATGCTCTGGAGCACTGGTTATTTATTTCTATGATAGTTATTTTCTATGCTGTTATGACAGCATCAAATTTTCCTCTTGTTCATGTGATTGAGGGTTTTTATTTCATGTTTGATCATTTTCAGGGCATCGTTTAGACTTGCTATATCTGCCCATGTCAGACACTGATTTTCAGGATTGCCTGTGGTGGAGGACTTTGTTAAGCAAGGAACACTGTAGGTAGTAGGTAGGTTCAGAGAACCTTCAAAGGCAGAGTAAGGGCTTTTTGGCTAAGAAAGAGCAGCAAAAGAAGTCTTGAAGACAAAGAGGTGGGAGAGTGAGAGGCAATTTCATCATTAACAGAAGTAGTGACAAGAACTCAAAGCAAGGGTGTCTCTGGTGCTGGGAGGGAAAGAGCAAGCAGAAAATTTTGCAGGCATCCAATCTGGGATGAAATGTCTGAGAAAATCTATCATAAGGTGTGATGCTGAAGTAAATTTTCATATAATTTACTTTCATCCTCCTATAACTGTTTCCAATTTCATAGCAAAAATTTACCTGCTGGTTTTTCAAGAGTCAGTAAAGACTACAAATAGTGCAATGTTTTATATTACCTTCATAGTGTTAGACAACTACAGATCACCAGCTACAGAAAAAAAGATTCTAAAACTACTGCATGAACTTTACTGACAGAATTTTTAAGTATGGTCTTGAGAGGAGGCAATTGCCTTTCCTTGGTTTGGAAGCATCCAATTTAGGAAATGGTTAATGGCATCTTTGTTCTGAAGAACAGCGTTTTTTCAGGCAGGTCTTGCATTTTGGTCTGTTGAGCTTATCTGTGCTAAGTTGCACAAAAGGGTTTTATTATCTGCATCGAAATACAAACAGCAGTTAACTGAAGCCATCTCCAACCACAGTCAAACCTCCATAGCCTGTTTTTTGTATAATAGTTGCAGCTAAGCGGCTGTTTGTGTTGGTGGCAATGTTTCAGCCTCTTTCAAAGAATCACATGTGGGTGCCTGGGATATCTGAAATTAGTTTTTAGACCACGTACAGTTGTTTGAATAAATTATTTACTCTTTCACAGTAGGAGAATGCTGTTCTCAGCCATCCACGTGCTGTGCCTGAAACACTAGTCAGGCAGGGGGGTGATGGCAACACTCCTTGCTTTGCAGACCACTGTTACCACCAGGTGGGTGACCTCAGTGCCCCTTAGTGTGACACTGTGATGCGTCTGTGGGTAGCAGAAACCTGTCTCTAAGGCTGCCACAGAGCTACAAACAGGCCACAATTATTCGTTGGGTTTCTTGATACTAAAAGTGGGGCAACCAAATGCAATTAGTAGGCAGCAAAGCATAGTGAAATTGTGCTGTTTACTGGAGTAAGATACGTCTGTACATAACGGTGTCAATATAACTGCTCCTTGGGGTGCTAGAAATTTGGCACAGACAGTGTTCATGCTTAAATTCCTTCTCTTGTGTTACTGGTCATCATGGGAACTAACTGGGGAAAAGCACCTGAGCTAAGGACCTTCGTCTGGACCATTTGATCATTCCCACTTTCTTAGCTTGAGGAGGTGGAGGTTTGCAGGAGCTGACTTATTTCACACAATAATTCAAGAATTATTATTGGCTTCTCTGGTTTTCTCACAAGTGTTTCACCAGCTGAGTGCTTGTGATTCTGTATAAAGTAAATTAAATAAAACCAAACAAACTAACCAACATCCTTCCTCAAAGTACCCTCCAAACCTGTGGCTGCAACCATGCATTAATTATCTTCTCATTAAAGTTGTAGTGATGCTATGGGCACAGAAACAACTGTTCATCTGACAATTCAGGGTCCAACGGTGTTTTCAAAGTGTGAAAGCACTTGCAAATAATAGAGGTGAAAACTGCATACCTAAAGTGTGTAATTCTTCTAGGTACCCAGTGAGGTGCTGTGCTTTATATGGAAATAATTCAGTACCACGCATTTTAAGGAGGAAACCTTTTTCTCCCTTCATTATCCTTTTAAAAAAAGGGGAAAAAATAAAAATTTTTACAACAGTAAATTAAAATAAATGGTTGTGTGTTTTTTCTCTGATCCATTGCTCTCACAGCATTTTTCAGATGATTCTCAGTGTGAAAATTACTGCACCCATATGCTTATCAAAAGTCGTGCCCTTACTTCAGAGTCAATCCAGGGGCAGCTAGAACAGTGGTGTATTCGGGACATTCAAGTAACTGTGGGCTTGATTCTGTAAGGCCTCACGCAGCAATGAGATGGGCTGAGTTTATGTCTATCCAATGAAACCAGTCCAAGTCATAGGTTCTCAGATATAATCTGAGAAATCCTTGAAGTTCCCATTGCATGTGACCATTTTCCATAAATCTTCAAGGAAAGACAGTCACACAAGCAATGACTAAAACATCAGCAACCCTGTTAAGAGATGGGTCTGTGTTAGTGACCTTCTGGTTTCTCTGCAGCTTCTACTGAAATCAATTCTGGACCAAAAGGGGCCCATGAGGAAAAGGCATTTGAACAGGCTCTTCTGTTTTTGGCCTATGGGCGTATTCATAGCTAGACTATGGGCCAGTTTATGCAAATAAAATAAACTGAGAAATCAGTATATGCCAGAGACATTTAAGATCTCAAGGACTTAGCAATATCTGTAAGAATGCTCACACTTTTATACTGTGTTCCCAGTATTATAAACCTAAATTTTGTGGTAACTTGAAAAAACCAAGCTCTGTCTTTTCTAAGTCACCTCCAGGCTTTAACACAGAGCGAAACATTCCCTCTGAGTGAGCTCAACTTTAAAAAAAAACCAACACCAATGGAAGTAACTGTAATTGTGTGAGCTCTGAAATACAGCCTGTTTGATTAAGTGTTTAATATCCTTCCTTACCTGGTTGCCTGTTTACTTGCTGTGATACTGTATCTTCTGTGGGGCTGTTAAAGCTCTAAAACACAATTGTAATCCTACACAGAATTCTAAATCTAATAAACACAGTTCAGATCCAGTGCTTAAGCCTTAAGGGTTATGAATGGACTGGTGAAACAATGAGTAGAAACCTGTTACTTTCTGGTCACTGCAGGTGGTGTTTCAGAAGCTTGTGGGCTTGTTGCTCACCTTTAAGCAGTGACTTTAGGACTTTATACAAAAGTAAAAATTAAACCTCCACAAGTTGAAAACTTTGAAATGTTTTTGAACAATAATAGAAACAGACAGATCAGGTTAAAACTCGGCTGCATATTCTGAACTGGATAAAAATCACTTTTCTGGTTTCAATGGATTTTTTGGTGCTGTAGAAATCTGCCCCCTTTTAACCACCTTTAACTCTTCTAAGAGAATTCGAACATTTATTGACATTTTTAACAGAAATTGCTACAATTAAATTGGGAGGAGCAGAATTCTTCAGAAATATTGGTTGGCTTTATGTACAAGTAATAAAAACATTCAAACAGGAACTTTTAATTTAGAGAAAAAATAATAAACTGCGAATGATTAAAGGAGATTTAGTAGGAGTGATTCTCACGAGCTCTGTGTTCTTTCACTTGACTGAGAAGACATCCTTTCCTAGGTAATCCTTCAGTATTTCAATTCTTTTATGTCTTATAAATCATAACGAACTAGGTAATTTCCTGCCATGGCCTTAGTTGGTGTAAGATTCTGAGTTCTCTAACTGTTAACAAAAGCAATTACAGACTAAATTGATGGCTGAATTACACACAATTGACATGTAGAAAACAAGTGTGTCTTTTGCTATGGGAGGCATTTAATAATTTATCTCAATGTTGTCTTAAATTTATGTTTCTTTGAAGGCATTTAAAATATTACAAGAAGAGAAATATATAAAACACTGCATTTTTCAGAATAGGAAAAAATGTCACTTTCCACATAAAAATTAACAACAGGAGGATTTTTAATTGCTGTCCTTAGTGTTATTTGACTTGGTACTACATAAATCTGTTTATCATATGTAGGCATACTCTTGTTCTAAAATTGCCACATTCAATTCAATATTCAAATATCCTTTGATAAGCAAAAATTTTTTTGGTAAAACTTCTGGTTTGGCCTCTTTATCAAGAAATTAGATTTTATTCACACCACTTTTATTTTAACTTTTTGTCACCTTTTGGATGGGTATGTTGGATAGTGTGAGTTTGGAAATAAGAGACTGCAAATTTCCCATTTGAGGTATTTAATATTTAAATCCGAGGTATTTGGAGGCTACATTCTGCCTTAATTACAAAAATGGTAAAATGGTCATTATTACTCTACCTGAGAGCTCTAAGTTCCATAGGAAGCTGTTTACAGGCTGATGACCTTTTCCTTCTTTGCTGTTGTGGACAAGCCAGGATGTAGCCAAATGTCTGAACTTCTTCAGCTTTTTGAAAGCAACCCAATCTCCTCCGGAAAGAGTCCACAGCCTGCACTGCTCCCTGTTTTCAATGCAAAAACATACACTAGTCCTGCTGAAAAAACAACAAAAAGGAACTCCTGACTTCTGGAAGCTTCTGTCTATTTAGGGAGCAAGTATAAGAGGGAGGAGTTTTGCAGACTTCCTCCAGATCATCTTTAGAGTGTGGCTCATACCCTGCATAATGCACTCAGCTCCTGGCCTCGAAGGGATCCATTTCCTCTTAGACAGTCCATCCTCTGCTGCAAATTAGGTCACCATTCTGCCTTATCACTTGAAAAATTAATGGGTCACTGAATTTCCCTCACCTTTATTGTTTTTGGCCATTACAAATATGGGCTGGACTTAACCAACTCTGTTAGTACATGTATGTCCTCATCTGCTGGTTTACAACTGATGATGCCTTTTCCAAAAGTCTTTTTCAAAACTCTACCTGATGACACCACTTTAAGGGCATTTTTTCTTTCTTTCATTTCAAACTTCACCTCAAAGAAGTTCTAAAATTTATACTAGTGCCTTGTTCCTGAAGGCACCCATTAAGCTGAAGCATATGGTGGTTGTAGAGGGCATGAATAGCTCCACAGCAGGCAGCAGGACTGTGAATTTTCAGGGCACTTTGTGCTTTGAAAGCTTGAGTAGTTTGCTGGCATTAATGCACATTAATGTGTCTGACTTTAAAGACTTTACAGTTCCATTTGACTGATGAAGCAGCAAATGTTTAGGGTTCCTAAACTTGTTTTCTCTCCTCTCAATTCAATTGTGCTAATTCCTTGTCCCCAAAATGTTGCTCACACCAGAATGGGTAGCTGTAAACTCACCAGGCAGGTCTGAGTTGCTCCTGCTTTGTGTTTTTGTAAGCTGGCAAGTACTTCCCTCCTGAAGTCTGTTGCTGCTGGACTGGTCTTGTTCACTCATACTAATAGCATTGCAAAACAAAAACCAATTCTTTTATTTCAAAGGACATGATTGTGGAGGTTCATGAGGGATAGTGGTTTGGATGCTCACTGACACAGACTGCTCTTTCAAGGTAAGTGAAAGCTTTATTTTTAAAGTCTAGCTATCTTTTACTGGCTTTTTACCCCATACTCATACTGTGGTAAAAGTATACAAAGCAAGTTTCAGGGAGTGTTAAATCTTTCAGAAAACTTATCTTCTAGAAAAAAATGTCTGTTAGAGAATCAAAACCCAAATGAAGCTATTAGTAGCTCTCTATCTGGAGGACCAATCATGGTACCAGATCAGAAAGAACCAATGAAGATGTTTTATTTTGCTTTTATTGTTGCAAAAACTGGAATGGAATAGGGTGTTATCTTCTCTGCTTACCCTTAGAAACCTTTCTGTTGATCTGGAGCCCTGTACTGAAGAGGAGAAAAGTGGGCCCAGTTGAACAGTCCAAAAGAAACTGATTGGACTTCTAAGTGTGATTGAGTGTGTTCTTTCTTTTGGAGAATGTCCTTGTATTGTCACTCTCAGTGGAGCCAGGAGGAGCTGCTGGGATGCTTTCTGTAGCAGGACTAGGCTGTCGTACTCAGACACGAAAGGACCACGCAGACACCGTTCTGTCAGGATAAGGCCTGGGCCAAAAGAGAGAGAGCAAGAAGGGCCAAGGTAGGGCAAGAAGAAGGAAGAAGGAGGAAGAAGACCTCGGCCCGGCCCTTTATTTAGTCAGTTATATATCTTTTTAGAGACAACCATGGATTGGAGGATGGGGTTACCACCTCTCCATGACACTGGTCAGACCAAAAGTCTATCATAATTCTCCGCCTAACAAAAAGAATGATAATAATAGATATTGGTAGGTAAACATGCCTGATGCTTACAGTAAAGTGCCTGGGAAATTCTACTACAGGAATGAAAACATAGAAAGACTGCAAAATTCAGGGCGACACTAGGCCACTTGGTTTTTTTGATTGGTGAAAGAAGGCATTTAGTGTTATTGATCTGATGTGGAAACAGAAGAAGGTAAAGAAGAGAAGCAAAGATAGCTTGACCTAGGTATGAGAAATAACTAGAATTTCTATAAATTATGAGTCTGTGAGGATTCCATGATATTTTTATGAGATTCAGGCCCAGAAAAAAATGCCTTTTTCCACCAACTTTCAGAGCCACATGTGTTTTGCTAAATTTATTTTCTGTAGCTTCTCATCAGACTAAGCATTACTTTTAAATCAAAGTGATGTGGTTTCAGCAGTGAAAATGTCACACTTTTTGAGCTATTTTGTCATAACTTTCTTTCCAACACAGCTTTTTGCATGGGATTTTGCAGTGTGATGAACTCTGAGGAGTTTTTCTTTCTGTTCGTCTGCTGGTGTCTACCACAGAAAGAATAAGAACATTTCCAAGAGGATGCTCTTTAAATGTGTTATCCACAGATCTGGGTAAGAGTGCTATGTAAAAAGGTTCCATGGGAAGGAAAAGAGATCAGACAAAAGAGTTAGTACTTGAATAGTCAGCGAAGTAACCAGGAATTTTGCTCTCCTGTTAAATATTTTCCCATCTGAGATGGAACAAATGTTAATAAGAAATAGAAGGAAAAAATGTTAATAAGAAATAGAAAGAAAAAATGTAGATGTATCCCTCATAAAAAATCTGGTTGATCTTTTCAAAATAAGAATTTGAAAAATGTAAGTATTTTACCTTAACAACATAGGTGCTCTAGGACTGTTAAAAGCTGTGAAAAAAAAAACTTGATGAATTTAAAGATCACAGTTTTATTTATCAGCACTGGAAGCAAAATGCTACTTTGTCATGATTAAGATTTTGTGTATTAAGACTAATGATAAAAAAAGTAGATTAGGCTTGTTATCAGAAAAATATCACTTTTTTGGTGATTTTAGTGAAGTGGATGAGTTAGCTTTTGCTGCTGATCTAAGAAATTAATGGTTTTAAATTTGGTTCATTACTTTTTTGGGAATTTTTTTAACTGATTAGTAGTTATGGCCAAATGGTTGTGTATGTAGATACTCAACTTGCCTGGTAGCCCGTGTGTGATTTTGGAAATACTTCTCTATGTCTTAGATATGGAAATCTCCTCTGACACTCCCATTACTGGGGATGTTTGTGAGCACCAGGGCCCAGGGAATGAAGCTGGTGTCCTCCTGGCCAGGCTCTCAGTAACCACGGAAAACTGGTGTGTGACTGAGCTATTTCCCATCTTAGCAGTTCTCAGCTCGCTGGGAAATGGTGATACAGACTGGTTTGGGGTTGGGTTTCACTGAACTGGGTGCTGCAGACTCAGGCAGTTCCAGACAAACAGGTGTAAGTCTGGCAGCTTCCATGGGGAGAAGGGAGGAGATGGGTGGCAATTTCTTCTTCCACTTTGCCCTATCACCCTCTCACAAAGGGAGAGGACAACTAGTGTATGCAAGTGAGCAAATGTGTACAGATACGAACCTGTCAGCTGTAACAAATGCCTTGAAATTACCTGCTTAGAGACACAGCAGCCAATCAGTGGTGGCCCAGACCTTTCAGAGTGTTTCCCGCATCAGTCAAGGGCAACAGAAACACCCCTCAACAAGTGAACAGCCACTTTCTTCTGGGAAGAATGCCACAAGCAAATTAGGGGTATTGTAAACAACACTGGGTTTACGTGTTTGACATCAATGCTCATACTCAAAAAAAAAAAAAAAAGGGCTTCTATTCTTTTTATTTAATTTCAGCTGCTTATGTTGTTCTCTCGAGTGTTTCGCTGATATCTGTATGTTGCTGACAAAACAAACTGAATTTATGTTGCTGCAATCATCACAATGACTCATTAAAATCATTAAAATGAGTCAATAATATGAGTCATCATCATCTCATCAAGTGAGAGAGCTACACCTGCAACCAGCTCCTATCCCTATGTTATGCAATTAAATTTTTGATGATGGGCTTAAAACTTATGGCTGTCACGTTGAAGTGTTTCTTAACAGCTCATACTGCCACTGGAGTTATAATATTTCGTACTGCTGAATGAATATTTGTGATTGAATTAAACTGTTAGTCACAGAAAATAGAACCTGCCACACAGAAAGGGAACCTTGTTACTCAAAAAGAAGTGTTCTCTTGAGAAAGTTCTCATAATCCTATCTTGGGCAGAAATCATTGTTATATCAGAGTTAGCTTTAAAAACTAGTATATATTATGAACATATACCCTGCTTTTTAAATTTGAGTTTATTTATACCCTCATTCTTGCACTGGTGAACTTTTTTATTTATGTGAATTAAAATTGTTTCACTTTTTGGGGGAGGGAAAATATATTTGAGAATTATATGTCGTATATATTTATATTATATAAACTAAGCAGTTGAGGTTTTTAAGGAAGGGGACTACACATTACAGGTATCTATATAATGCCTGCCATACCAGTTTCTCCCTCTCATAATTGGTGCCTTATTAATTTTACAAAAATACAAGTATTATGCTTATTTATTATGTATTGGGTACTATTTGCCAAATCATGAAGATTAGAAGTTTTGAAACTTCTAGTGATTGAAGATGCATCATTCATTTTAACAAAAACTTGGTCCGTGCATTACTGGAGCTTTTTTCTGACCATAAGATGCAATATTTAAAGCCCCAAATATGCAAACTTGCCTATGTAAATACTCACTTAAATTCTTTTTCCCTTTCCATATTTTTTTAATATTTTCCTTGATTTCAGGGACCTAAACATAGCTGTTGCTGTCCACCTTTACAAAGCCATTCATGAAATTTTGGCTTTAAGTATTGGCATCGGGTTTTGGAAAGGTTAGACTAGAAGAAAAAGAATTGACTTGTTCAACCACTCTTTTGTATTATTCTAGTAGTCTCTGTCCAGCTTTTCCCTGTTAGTACTCTGAGATATAAATAAGCTTGCAAGAAAAAACCACATTCCAGTTCTTAACTGATTAATAAGAGGAAAATTAAAAAGGAAAAAGACAAAAAAGCCTAGTGGATTGACATGTTCCTTTAAAAGAGTTTGGGCTGTTTCATAAGCAGTGTAAGAGGATGGGGAGGGAATTCGAACCTTTCTTGTGCCTGCCCAGTGCTTTTTCTTGAGTGGGCTTAAGAAGTTCACTGAGGAATTAAGGAGTTTTAGCCTTTCTTCCAGTTTCTCCGGCAGAAATTTATACCATGCAACAAAATGCCTTTTCTAGACAGATTACACATTTGTTCTCTGAGTCTATTTCATAACCTGTCAGCTCACAGAAAGGTACCAATGGGAACTGCCTATTCTTCTGTGCTAAGCTTCTATTTTAAAAGTGACTTATAATTCCTAAACAGAAAATCAGAGCAATAGAGCCATAAAATTTATTATTGTGATCACATCACCTTTCTCTGCGGACTGCTGAGAATTTAGTAAGTAAAAGAGAGAAAATCAATCTTTCATGGGTAATATATAATCTACACAGTGATGGCAATCTTTCACTTTACTTTGGCTTGCATGAACAGGGAGATGCCATTTCTGTGGG
Source organism: Machaerirhynchus nigripectus (assembly GCA_013397975.1). Lineage (NCBI taxonomy): Eukaryota > Metazoa > Chordata > Aves > Passeriformes > Dicruridae > Machaerirhynchus > Machaerirhynchus nigripectus. Next base: position 476,048 of record VZRQ01008079.1, on the reverse strand, counting down.
AAAATCTCTATCAGGTGGTGACATAATTTGGAGCTTTCTAGAGAAAACACTGTGCTTTTAGTTTGTTTTTCAGCATGAAGCAGAATAGTGGTTTGGCCACTAAGTAATGTTTTTCTTCGTATCTGTTTGCTACTCAAGTACACTGTTTGTAGACGGACATGTAATGAAAGTTGTGCTTGGGATTAACATCCAATACAGCTTGGACAGAAGAGGAAAGGAGGAAAAAGGGTATTTTGAGAAAACTAATTTTTAGAGGAACCTTTTCAGTAAGGCTCTTTGTGAAGCTAGAGTCAGATTTTCTAAGCTGTGGCAAAGCAACACTAGCAAGAGCCCCAGATCTGTGAAAATGCTGATACTTTTACATTAAGTTCCCTTTTTTTTCATAACTGCTAGTGTCAGAATATTTCAAGTAAATACATCTTCCAAAAATAATGCCTCCAGCTGAATTCTCTGCCTTGCTTTATATTTGCTTTCAAGTTAAATAACACAAGATGAAAATCAAGAGCACTTTTATTCCTGTTCTTTTCTCGTTCTTAATGTCTCAAAAGTCTTAAGGGAAATACTCAGAGGACTCTAACAGGCAATTTCAGTAATGCAGAAATGTTATAGATTCTTGGCTTTTCTGTAAGGTGGACTATGATTTAAGAGACAGATCTTCTTTTATTTGCCTTAGTCTTCTATTAAGGGGCTTCTGCCTTCCTGGAAAAATGCTTATTTCTATCATTGATTGATGTCTCCAGTGAATCACAGTTTAAAACCTGGTTCAAGGGTTAGGTAATTCTTAGTGATATGATTTAATATTTCTAGACAGTAACTTTTGCCTTTAAAATAGAAAATATTTATATACTTTGGGAGATGGTGCAGACTGTTGTTTTACCAGCCATAATCAGAGCCAAGTGTGCAGCAATGATCATGAGAATTTTCTTGCAGTAAAAAGCCCAAACAATAAAAAGGCAGAAAGCTTCTCCTGGGTTCCTCTTAGGTCATGGGCCCTCAGAAAAAAAGTAACCCTCACAGTCACTTGTCCTCCTAAAAAATGGGTGTTACTGAAGGGATGAGAAGATCTGAGGAAGAATTGACAGAAGTCTTCAGTTATGTTTAAGGTAGATGTGGAAGGATAAATGCTCACCCTATTTTAACTGGAATTAGGAAAATGTTTTAAATTATAATAAGTGACAATAAATTATATTTAATAAAATTTCCTTACAGCACTGAAGTAGTTTGCTTTTAGAGACAGGAGAGTCTCCTGCCACTGTAGGCTCTTCAGAATAGACTGTGCAAACATCTGTCAGAAATGGCAGAGCTGTGTTTTGGAGAAGGCTGAGAGACTAGATGTGATAATCACTCCCAGCTCTACGTTCCTATGGGAAGAGAGAACTTGAGACCTGCATGTAGAAAGAGTAACACTTCTAAAAGAGTAGAGTGCAGAGTATGCTTCCCATGGTGCCAATGCTAGACCATCAAGCCATCTGTAAGGCAAGTGGGAGAGCAGCATTATGACCTGTAATGGAAGGGTGATGGGGAAGGCAGTGCCATTTCTCTATTGTGCCTGCAAGGCGTAAGCTCCCTCTGCTTTCATCTGTGCTAATGGAAGAGGAAGCATTTACTAGCTGCAGGCTGCCTCCAGAGACACTGACACAATTCCTGCGCATGCAGTGTCATCCCTGCAGGCACCAGGCTCTGAGAACTCAGCTATTGCTTCTGGCTCTCAGCAGTTACTGCTCAGCCAAGAGTGGCACAACTGTGCTTACACAAAGTCTCTCAGCTGAGCATCTCAGGGTGCTACTCAGGCAATTTAACCCCATTTTGCAGAGAAAGGAAATGGCTCCCAAGGTGTCTGAGTGAAAGTTCAAGACCACACAAAAGTGGTTAGGTGCTTACTCCCTGTCAACCTTAGGTAAAACACAGGAGTTTGCTCTGTAGTTCTTCCCTGAATGATGCAAACTACTGTCCCTATTGCTGAAAGGACCAGCGCTGTACTCCCAGGAGACCCTCAAAGAAATATGCTGGGACTTCTTCAAGTTTAAGCATTCCTTACATGTGTTGATTAATTCCAGTCTCAATAAACTCAGAAGAGTGAAAAAATACCTGGAGGCATTTAAAAGACTTGTGGATGTGGCACTTGGGAACATGGTTTAGTGATGAGCATGGTGGTGCTGAGTTAAAACCTTCAACCAAATTATCTTGGAGGTCTTTTTCAACCCTAACAGTTCTATGATTTTCTATTGCTAAACATAATGCCAAACTAGAAGGATTCTTTTGAAACATGTTTAAAACAACAATGAAACTACAGCAAAATTAAAGAAAAGGGGTGATTTTAAGCACATTGTACTGAGTGTAGTTGCTGTAATTTTGAGAGACTAAATTTGTGCAAAAATATTTCACAACCCAGCTTCTTCCCTTGTATAATCCACTGGACCCTCAGTGCCTTGTTCCATATCCACTTGTGGGGTTTACATTAACTGTGGTGTACTCCAGTAAAATGTGTCAAATTTAAACTAGAGCTACATTAAAAGCTCCTGATTCAATTGAAAACTAAGACGTTTACAGGGAAGTTCACTCTGCAAGCCCAGTTTGAAATTCAGTTGGCACAATTCCCATTTTTCCCTTGGGCGTTACTGTAGACCCTTCCCTCAGTGAGGTGGGTGAACCTTTATTTCTTTAGGTGCCTGCTGCTTGTGCTATCTCTGTGCCCCACAGTCAGTGCAACAGGTAGTTAAACATTCGTAAAGCCTTTCTGATCTTGAATATACATTTCTACCAGCTATGATGGGTAACTGCAGAGAAGATCTGTCACGGGTCCCTTTTGAAAGAGAAGTGGCAAGAGAAATGAGTCAGAGGGAATGGGATGGTTGTGAAACTTATTTTCCTAGCATCTCTTTTCTGAAATGAAGATCATCTGACTTGACCATTCTTTTGATCAGACTTGATCAGAGCTCAAAAGGAAGTGTGCATCAAGGATGTTGTGTCTCGAAGGCAATACACGTATTGCCTACTAGGGAATTGCTTTTTCTCCCAGAGTCCTATTTAGGGCATTTGGATTCTCAAGTGAATGTTGGTATGTTAGCCATGTAAACCTTTTTTTTTTTTTTGCCACCCAGTTGTATATCCCTAGGGCCTGTGGCTGTAATATTACTGTTTTGACCACCTTTTTTCTATTTGCAGCAGCTCGTACTCTTAATAACTTGGTAAACTCTAGCTCTAATATTTTCAAAATTTAGTTGGAGCTGGTAATTAATTACTTTCCCCAGCTGATACTTTTGTTTTGGTAGTGTGATCTTTATTGCACTTACCCTTTCTTAACTTTCTAGGTTAGAATGGTGCATGGTGTTTTAAAAGAAAATACTTTGAGATTTTAGCCTCTATTTATATGCCTGAGAATGTGTTTATTCTTCTAAGATTTAATTCCTGTTTATGAAGAGATTGTGTTGTGTTTTAACATCTATGTGTTAATATGAAATGTTTGGGGTTCACAAATGAGATTTTTCTAACTGGAGCCATAGCAAGTTAGCCAGAAACTGGGAGAGAAAGGAATTACATATTTGTCATGCTTGAACAAATCTATGTTATCACCAAGATAACTATTCTAGGACAAATCCTATATGACAGTTACAAATTTTGGGTGAAATAGTAAAATGCATTTGTTGTTTTATGGCATGTTGAATTTTATCTTTTATTTTAACATATCCATTCCTTTGAAATGAGTCGATTTAAACCTTGCCCCAAGTGTTCTGTAAACTTTCTTCTAGCTGTCAGTGAATCGAACACACAAGAGAAAAGGAATCTTTAAAAAGGTACTGAAGGAGCTAAACCACCTACAGTTAACAGGGTCAGCATCCACTGGAGCTTCTCTGTGTGACCTGGAAATGATCCTGGCTGAAGCTGTGATAGCATCAGTCCCAGGCTGTATCACTTTGCCTTCCCTCCTGTCCCGGTGCATTTGGTAAAAGACAACAACTCTTATATATTAACTCAACTAATGCTTCAATTCAGTATTTTTCCAACTCAAATAAAATCTCTGTTGTAAAACAGGGATGGTCAGAGGAGCTCTGATCTTTGAAACCCGTGGAATGATTTGGTCCAACCAAGGACCAAAATACATTTCTGTCAGTGACTAACTACTCTGGGTGGATTTTCTCTTTTAAAAGCCTGTCTGTTATGCATGGGACCTCATTAAGTAGGAGGCTGTTCCTCACCCAAATACAGGTTATATCTATATACATATATATTTCTGAGCTGCTGTTGTGTTCCCTCTGTGCATCTCTCACTGAATCAAGAACTGTATCAAGATTATTTGACACCTGTGCTCAGTTACCAATCTTGGTTTACTAATCCTTATTATGAATGGATTGATTCTAATATATTAAGTGCATTATGAAATATGCTTGTTAAAGACCTCAATATGGAATTAAATATCTAATAATGTTTTCCTACTTTTTCAAGAATTCAAAATTTAAAAAGTGTGTTTCCAGCCTCTTAATAACTTCTTTTCCATCAGATTTATCTTAGATTACAGCAACAAATCTGGCCCTCTGATCTTGAAGTCAGTAAAACCATAAGTGTTATTCTGAAGCCAATTAGATGAAGGGCATGTATGTTTCAGAGGTACTCTAACAGGTGAAAAAATGAGGTAGATTCTCATGTTTCTGAAAAAAAAACCCCTCAGGCAGATTTAAAGCAAGCAGTAATGACTCTGGAATTATTCAGAGGTGAATGAGAAACCAGTGGAATTCATAAATAAACAGAGTGCTGCTGTTCTGGCAACTCTTCTGGCACTGTCTGGAGACTCAAGAAATCATCAAGGCAATCTGTGACTGGAGTTTAAGAATGAGAAGTCTGAACTCCTTTCCAAAAAGGTCAAAGAAAAACTGTTGACACTAATCAAGGCGCGCGTGAAAAAAGGCATTCTGAACTGAGAAAACTTCCTGGCATCTTGTCTTGAGGCTCTAAGTTCTGTGTCATAAATTATATTATTTATGGATATCATGCACTGAGTCAGCTATGAAAGTCTGGGCCACAGCTAAGTTAAAATTTTACACTGGAATAAAATCTAGTAAAACACATGTCAAAAATATGATCTATGATTCTGGCTGATTCTAGACTCAAAGCAGAAAAGAGATCTAAGGAGAAACTAAACACAGATTTATATATGAAGAGAAATTAGGCAATATATGTACACTCATTTTAAAAACTTCCTGGCTAATTAGTTTTGAAAGCTAAGGCAGGAGGGCAGAGAAAATTCAACTTGTTTTATTTGTGTTCTGTTTCAGATTCTATCCCTTCTTTTCCATTCTCTTCTCCTTTTGAATAATACTGAAAGGAGAGTGATGTTGGATATTATTGGTACCAATTATGCAACAGGTGCAATAAAGGAATGAACTGTTATAAAGCACATTGGATGCAAGTTCTGTGTTTTGGCTTCAAATTTTGCCCAATTCAGCTGAGTCTGCTGAAATTGAGGCAAACACGCTGCCTCATGTTGGAGGCATCCTAAAAATACAATGGATTATTTGCTATTTTCCTTTTGTCCTTCTTGAGCTGTTTGTACCATGGTAATTATTAGTTCTCCTGAGCATACCCAGACTAGATTAGTTTACATGGGAAGTAATATCAGATTAAGTTGTATCTACTTCAAAACAAAGTAAGGGGGGTCCCATTTGAAGTTACTCAGTTCTGGATTGCATCTTGTACTTCCACATCTAAACTGTCACAGCTTGAATTATTTGGGTGGCAGTGAATGAAAGAATACAATTGGGTTACTCTTACTTTCATTGAGTTGGGGCGAACCTATTTATAACTCAGAAATTTTGCTGTATTTTATCATGTGCCATTTATATGAACATAAATGTAACAAAAGGCAATTCAGTTGTACTTAATAAATTTTATAATAATAAAAAATTATTTCATAAATGTAATGGAAGGAAATTATGCCATATTCGTTGTTGTAACAGGATCTGGAATCTGCCAACGCTGCCTGCACATTTCCTGACACTGCTAAAGCTAAAGCTTTTAGAAGATGACCTTGAACAACACCCCTTTTTCATTGCTGATCTGTTGCTCCATGACCTCCTCAACTGAAGCATTCACTTGTGGTTCTAATGTATAATATAATGACTAACCTACTAAAATTGCTGTCATCACCATCTATGGCACTTTGATAATCTTGGGGCAACTCTCAGGAAAGAGGCTAGAAGTTAAAAATTAAGTTTTTTTCCAAGAAAAAATTAAAACCTTGCATAGATGATTTCATTAGCTTCCCCCATTTCTCATTACCATTGTTGCACCAATCTCTCTGATTTGTCTTTTAAGTCTGTTCTTTCACTTCGAAGTCCAGACTCCACTCCAGCAGTCTTCCTATCCATGTAAGGATGCTCACTCCTCTTGCAGTGCAGTGTTGTCCCTCCCCTTTTTCCTGCTGCTTCTCCAATATTTCTGGCTTTGTCCATTGTGTCTATCTGGCTGCAGTTTCCTCCTTCTTCCTTGCATCTTATGTTTAGACTGCACTCAATGCTTTTTGTCTCCTCACATGTAAGTGTTCAGAATTCCTCTTGATATTTCTGTCCCAATGTTTTCAAATCATCTTAATGGATTTGTTCTCTCCTCTGCTAGGAAAGACAATGAATTCTTTCAAGGTTTAGATTAAGGAGTCAACGCAGAGTACAGAGTGGAGGCAGCACCAAAGGCAAGAGGCAGGAATTTGATGGCAACAGATTAAACACATGCTTATTTGTGTTACCCTCTTCTCTTTTTTATGACAAATTAAACAAGTTTATTTTGAATGGGAACCTAATCTTTAGGTACTCCTCTTTTGTGTTTCAAGGTAAGGATGGAAGCCACCAAGTTCAAAAATATATTTTCTGCCACATAGGCAAAACAAATATATACTTCTTTTAGAGGAATAATATAAATTTTTCAGTGGTAAAAATAGCAGTTCAAATGGATGTACCGAGATGTTTTTTACAAGGGTTGATCCAAATAGTCAATGTAAAGATAGTCTGAATTTTTTCCTGAATATACTGTTCAAAGAAAGAAAAAAAAAATCGAGATTATTCTGTGCCTTACAAACTTATTCAGAACTGTTTAAATTGTATACACACTTGTGCATGTTTTAAGACACATTTCTTTGTGTAGTTGGCAACCTTTGACTGATGTTTTTTACTGAAGGCTTGTTCAGTCTCCCTTGAAATGTTTTCTTACATGTGGATGCATTCTCTGAATTAGGGGAAGTCGGAAACCTTTCAACAAAAGTGGGAAACCTTTCAACAAAAATGGACCAGGCATACTTTGCTTTCTGTAGCATCTTTGACTTCCAGATGAGCACATAAGTGCAAATATCGAAATAGCTTGAGCAGGTGTTTCGGTGATATTTCGGACCTGAATGAAAAACTCATGATATCAGCTGATTCATTACTGAGCCGTATAGAGAAAATTACCATCCACGTGTTTGCAATAATCCTTTAGAAGATTTGTAGGTGAGAAATGCCTCTTCATCCCTACCGTGATCTGTCTTAAACCCCCGAGACATTCCCATCCTAAGACACCAAAATTACTGAATAGTTCTCCTCACGTATTTACTGGTTCATGTTAATCAGTACTTTGGGTAAGACCTGGAGAACCTGGTTCTTTGAGTAGAGGAGACCTCTGCGTCTAGGAAATACGTGCCAGATCCCAATTCAGTCAGTAGTACTAGAAATGAAGCAGAAGTTCAAGGTGGTGCTTACAGCACTATAGGTACACATCCCTTTTGTCTTTCTGTCTTTCTGACATGGATCTTCAGCCATCACTAGATCCTCTAGGAAGTCAGGCATTTATCTCAAGGCTGGAAAAAAAGTATTTCTTTCTTATGACATTCATATCCATGACGCTTGTCCTGTAGTTAGGAAAACATTAATGCAATCTAAATGGTGGCAAAGAGAAAAGGGATATTGAAAGGAGAAAATGAGTTAATGGCTCGGGAAATTTTTACAAAGGAGGAGCAGCGTGCTCACCTCCTGTGAGTTCCTGTGAATTTTTGGCTGTACAGATTGGAACAGCTGTCAAATTTCAAAGCTTTTTATTTTCAAGCAGAAAAAGGAACTAGCTTTGATTTTCTTCATTCCAAGTAAGTTTTAAACCACAGTGTTAATAAGCAAAAATATGCTGCCATTGTCGCTTCTCCTTTGCTGGCGTGTGTGCAAGTACTACTCTGAGAGTTGCCTCATTCAAGTCGGAAGAGGAGCTCTTCATTTGTTAATTGGAACTCCTGTACAGTGACAATGTCTGGCTGATCATCAAATATATAAAGACTCTATAAATAAACAGAAGTGCCTTCAGACTACAGATGGAACCATGATTAGGTGACAGATAAGTGTGGTATTTTGAGGATCTAGAGATTTGACTTAGGTATTTAAAGGAGAAGTAAAATGTCTAAGTCCTTTAATGGATCTGTGGTGATTAGTCGGTTCAAAGGCTCCTGAAGACTCAAGAAATGTTTGGGAAGGGTCTATTTTGCTCTAAGACAGTGGAAAGTAAAACATTGAGAGTGGTCATGGAAGTAGTCAAATCAAAGAAAATAGTTAACTCCTTCACCATAGTAATGAGATGTTTTGATATGGACTGAAATATGTTGGGAGAAGATACATCTGTCAGAGATAAGATTTGAGTGAAGTCACCTTGTATCTTGGCAAGCTGTGCAAATGCTGAAAGAGAAATTTTGAATATATTGCATATTTCACCATTTGCATACTCAGACCCTCCAAGAGGCTGGCTGATCTTTGTAAGGAGTGAATGTTTGTGTGCTCTGAGTCACTCAAGAAAATACATCCATGCTGCTGAGAGCTACAGAGGACTCAAGCCCAGTAGGTGCCATCTGGATCAGAAAAAACCCCACCAGAGACTTGGTGAGGATTTGCTTTTCTCTTCTGCTGCTTTCATGCTGATGGCACAGCAAACCCAGCTGATTTCTGTTTTGCTTACAGGAAGTGAGTGAAAGGAGAAATTTTGAATCTATCTCCTACACCAGGTGAGGAGATGCTCTGCATCACCAGTGACACAAACCACCTATTCAGGCAATTCACCATTCTCATCCCCCAAAACTTCCTGTCCATCAAGTCTGCTTTTGACTGTACCTTTCCAAAGAGTGTGGCTACTGCCTGCTGAGTCACCCTCAGTAGCTGCCCATTGAGCAAGAGAGATATGTCAGAAACCAGAAAGGGAGGAGTGCAGGGAAGACATGCCTACAACCCGTGTGATATTAGGTAGCAAAGGAAGTATGCCTGCCTGCGTGCCTCCTGAGGAGGGGTGAACAATGCCCTGGGAAGGCTTCAGTCCAGTAGGCTGACACCAGGCCACGGAGTTGACTTCAAAGGAAGCACCAAAAGAGGTTTCCTTAATCCAAGCACTACCAGATATTGGAACATATGACAGTATGGAAATGTTCTGGTTAAAAGCCCAATAGTAATAACTTCAGGATTTATAGAAGGATCTGCCCGAACACCTACCCATCTCCCAACACTTGACTTGTTACACAATTTGTATTTCTGAAAGAAACTGAGTGATCACTGCCATCTATTGGCAACAAATAAGCTAACATTACTATCCCACTGAGAAAATGTGCTAGAAGTTACATGATTGACCTGAAACTGAATGTGCTACTGTTAAAGTTGATTTTTTTAAAAAATGGGAGTATTACACCACATGAAATGTGCACTTCTTAGGCTAGTTTTCTTTGTCTTATTTGGATGTTTTTGTCTCTTACAACACAAATCTCCATTTATATGATTCACATGAGATTGTGCTCCTGTTTCCAACGAATGCCTGGCTAGGATGGCTCCAGGAGATTAAAGAATTGGAATTTCCAAGTATGAGATAACTTGGTTGCCTGAGGGAAAAAATTCGTGCTCATGACACAAATCTTGTGAGAAGAAACACCATGAGGTCTTCTCAAAGAAGGCACTGACCATCACATTTAATTCCTTGCTAATGGCACAGCTCTTGGGAGAAGAAACACCATGAGATCTTCTCAAAGAAGGCACTGACCATCACATTTAATTCCTTGCTCATGGCACAAATCTTGTGAGAAGAAACACCATGAGAACTTCTCAAAGAAGGCAATGACCATCACATTTAATTCCTTGCTCATGGCACAAATCTTGTGAGAAGAAACACCATGAGATCTTCTCAAAGAAATGCACTGACTGACACATTTTTGTTTATTATTATCACACTGGTCTTAAGAGAAAAGAAAGGAAAACCCTTGCTGCGTGAGAGTTCTACCAATTTAAACATGTAAAGGAGAACTGTCCCTACCAGCAACTATTAAATTAATCACAGGAAATACAAAGTAAGTGACAAACTTCTTATTAGTATCTAAACCATTTATCTTTGATATGTGAATATCTAACGGTGCTAATTGCTCAGAACTAACAAATGTAATGATGCACTATGTTCTTCAACACTTTTTATGAATTTTCAGTGTTTAAAAGATTTTCATACCTACAAATAAATAATTCAAAACTAATTTTAGACACATCCTCAATGGGTCAAGGTCACTAACTTTATTAGAAGTTGGAGCTATTTATGCTAGAAAGATGATAATATAAATTTACCATGAGTGATGCCGTAATTGCAGTTGTCTTGTAACTAACACAAAAAAAAAAATTTCTGCTGTGTGTAAATTTATACTTGAATGACATTATTGGGACCATAGATTAGGGAATTACTCAAAATAATTTGGAAGACAGAAGTTTTTTTCCAATTTTTAGTCGATGGCATATAGACCTTCCTAAACACATTGAAGGAAGTTAGTTCCTCCTGAAAATTAACAGATGTATTTTTTCAGAAGCCCCAAATTTCATCCATATTTGTGTTCCAATTATAGATTGGAATTTGAATTACTTCAGCTGACATCCTTTCTTCTAAACAATCAATGTAGATTCACCAAGTAAGATGGAAACTAATATTCTATGTAAAAGCCGAATGGTGATTCAAATTGCCTAAAACTCCATTTCTCATTCATTTAAAATGAATGTTTTTCAGGTGCTTGGAGCAGTAATGAAAACTTTGTGAACTTGAACCACAAAAAAAATTTGAGCCTACTAGCTTGCAGGAGGAAACAGCTCAGCACAGACCAAGGATTTCAGGGTCTTGTGCTACAGAAATACAAAGCAAATAAATCTGCCTGACAAGCTTTATGAATGGTTGTTTGAATTTTGTAAGAGAATATTTTCATCTAGTTGTAATCCTTTTATCTTGAAAGGATTGCTGCTTAAATTACTGTTAACAAAATCAAGAGTGGGAGGCAACAGAGGCCTGCCAGTATTAAGGGGATCAAAGCATGCTGGCGTCAATAGATATATTTATGTTGCAGGTTTACTGTATTAAATTATTGAAGTATTGCAGAAGAGAAGAAAAATTCACTATCAATAAAAGAAATATTATATTGCTAACTTTAGTTTGAACTTATTTCTCTTTTTAAAGTAAGTCTTCTTAATTTGCCATTATCTAATAAATTTGCCATCAACAGCAAATTGGGAGGGGCTGTCAACTCCTTCAAGGGCAGAGAGGCCCTGCAGAGAGGCCTCAACAAATCAGAGGCCTGAGCAATCCCCACTAAAGTTCAATGAGGAATGTGCCTGATTCTGCACCTGGAATGGGGCAAACTTGGATGTGTGTAGACTGGGAAACAAGAGGCTGGAGAGCAGTGCTGCAGAAAGGGACCTGGGGGTCCTGGTCACTGGCAAGTTGAACATGAGCCAGCAGTGCCCTGGCAGCCAGGAGGGCCAACCCTGTCCTGGGGGGCATCAGGCACAGCATCGCCAGCCAGGCAAGGGAGGGGATTGTCCCGCTCTGCTCTGCACTGGGGCGGCCTCACCTCGAGTGCTGGGGGCAGCTTTGGGTGCCACAATATAAGAAAGAGATTAAGGTATTAGAGAGTGTTGAAAAGAGGGCTAAGAGCATGGTGAAGGGTCTGGAGGGGAAACCTTACCAGGAGAGGCTGAGGTCACTTTGTCTGCTCAGTCTGGAGAAGAGGAAACGCAGGGGAAACCTCACTGCAGTCTACAGATTCCTTGAGAAGGGAAGAGGAGGGGCAGGTAACAATCTCTTCACTCTCGCGACCAGTGACAGGATCCAAGGGAATGGCCTGAAGTTGTGTCAGGGGAGGTTTAGGTTGGATATCAGGAAAATCTTTTTCACCCAGAGTGTGGTTGAATACTGGAACAGGCTTCCCAGGGAAGTGGTCACAGCACCAAGCCTGAGAGTTCAGGAATTGTTTGGACAATGCTCTCAGGCACAAGGTGTGACTCTTGGGGTATCCTGCACAGGGCCACGAGTTGGACTCGAAGATCCTGGTGTGTCCCTTAAAACCCACCAGTTCATCATTCTATGATTCTAGGAAATAAGATTCTATTATTTTTGTTATTTAAAAGAAAACAAAATGTGACTTTTTTCTGTACTTGTTTAAGGCTTAGGGGAGGGAGTGATTTCCATATCCAAGACAACCAAATCTTCATATGAGGAGGTTTCCTGCATCTTTTACTGTTTCTTGTTATAATTTCCCTCTTGTCATACATAGGAGGGGAGGAAAACAATTTCTAAAACGCAGTAATTGTGGCTTTCTGTTGTTTGACCTTTGGGCCAGTCACCTGTGCTTTCAAGGCACAGAATCACACAGAATCACAGAATGGATCAGGTGGGAAGAGACCACAGTGGGTCATCTGGTCCAACCTTCCTGTTCAAGTAGGGTGATCCTAGAGAACACTGAACAGGATTGCATCCAGATGGTTCTTGAATATCTTCAGGGAGGGAGACTCCACAACCTCTCTGGGCCCTCTGTTCCAGTGCATAGTCACCCACACTGTGGACACCTGTGTTTTTCTGCCTCAGTCTTCTCTGTCCCTGCTACTCTGTACATTGGCTAGACAAAACCAGTGGCTGGTTGGTCCAGCTAGCCAGGACTGCATTCCTCCAAACACTACTTGTGCTTTTGGCCAGCTGAAAGCAACATCCTCAGGATATTCCTATGACTCTGCTGGCCACCTCCATCAGTAGCTGCCAAAATGGGGCATTTTCTGCTCTGTCTGAAGCAGTGATGTACATATTATGCCATTTTTAGCCTTTGCTACTCTATTTTTATAGTATTTCCATTAATTTGCCCTTTGGTTTAAAGAACCAGGATCAGAATATCCTCAGAAAGAGCTTAGAATCATCTCAGCTCATGCTTTATCTTTTTTTCTCAATGTTGCCAAACTGAGGAATGTTTTTCCTAACAATAGGAACAGGAGAAATGTAAGAACAAACTTTGCTGACATGGAAGCCCTACTTCACATACATATATATTTTTAAACGTAATTAAATTACTTACATTTATTTCCTCTTGCCTTCCTATTTTCCTCATATTTAATAAAGCTTGAAAGAGCATTTAGTGATGGTTGTCTAATTCAGGCCAAAAAACCTCCACTATATCAATTTAACATCATGCCCTCGATCATATTTTATTGTAATAATGTGCTGTGACAACATCAGGACATTTTTTAGAATCAGCTGGGATCCCTGAAATTATCTTGCCTAATTTTGGTCTTTAGTTGCCTACTTAGAAACTTCATGGCGGAGAACAGCAAAAATTCATTATGGTCAACTGGAATAAGGATAACATTTCTCACAAAATATAGCATTTTAAAATAGATGTAGATACACGCAGACATATGTATATATGACCCTTTTTTGCTTATACCTAGACACATGGACACACACGTGTATATTTCATCCTGGATCTGGATGAAAGGTCAGAACTTTGACACTTTTCATGGGAATAAGATCCTTCTAATGTCTCTCTTGATATGCTAGCTGCCAAGCTCCTTTCCTTCCCACCCCTCCAACTCCTTTCCTGGATGCCTGGCTGCCCAGCTGCCATGCTGGCTTGCTGGCTGCCCAAGGAGCCAGCTGCTCCAACAGGGAAGTGCAGGATTATGGGGGGCAGGCAACTCCCCACCCCACTGCCAGCCAACTGTCTACAGCCTTGTTGAATGAAACCTGTATTATTTCTGTTGTATTTTTTACAGACTCCTGCAGGATCCATATGTGCTGTTTAATGCATATTCTCCGATGGAGCAGCAAACCTTCAGGGACAAAAAGTAATTTTCCTCAGTAAAACAAGCAATTTTCTGTGGCATGCAGAAGTGCTCTTCTCAGATGTGTACTTTAGCTGCGACTGCACTAATGTGTGCTCAGCACACTTGCAGGATGTGCCAGTGTATCAGAACAGTATTCAAATACAGTTCAAGAAAAACTAAAAGAGAGCCACAGGGGTCCTGAAAGAAATAAGCAAGCAGGGCATTTCAGGAGGATAGGAATGATCTTAGAGGATGGGAAAATCTGGAGGGAAATCCTGATGAGCCAGTGTCTGCAGCTTTTAGACACAGAAAGCTCTAAGTTTGTCATGCTTCAGAAATGCCCAGAGTCAATTTATAAAAGCCCGGCCTTGTTGCATGAGTAGAGGATAGCTAAAGAACATCATCTGTGGTTATGCAACAGCAAAGCCAAGCTAATCATCTTTCATTTACCTCAGCAGCAAACCAAACCCTTCTATAAAGCCCTATGCCAGACAAAATATTTTGCTTTGGGATTTTTTCCAGCTAATAAATGACATAAAATCCACCTAACATACCAAACAAAATCTATTTAACACAATTCATATTTGACACGAGTGTATGAAAAGAATATGACCTGTCTATACGTGTTTCAGGTATGTATTTAGTGACATTTTGACAGTGGTCATTTTCCATAAATTATTATATTTGAGGTGGTATTCCTCTTTTAAACACCTCTCCCTCAGTTTATAAACGTTGTTTGCTTGGGTTTTTTAACTCCGCTTTTCAGATGTTCAATTCCAACTTAACTCCGTGTGGAAAGACACCTTCATTTTCTAGGAAATTATAGTTAATATAATATTTAAACCAATACCTCAGCTTCTTCCCCTTCATATGTCAAACATATGTTTTTTCCTTTTCACGATTTCCTTTCCTACTACAGCTCACTATTTTTTTTCTTCTCATCTACCTCATCTATCCCAATTCCTTCATTCCTTCTTAATTTGCTTCAGTTTCTTCACTTTAAAAAAAGGTGTGGAGCACAACTTCCTTCAGCCTATTCAGCCTATTCTGTCTTTCCATTTCTTTCTCCTTGCCCTTCTGATTTCACTGTAAGAAAATTCTTCCTTCCTTTTCACATTCAACTTTTTGATTTCTTCTTAATCACCTCCTCCTACTCTGCATTGACTCAGATTTTCTTTTCCTCATCTTTTAACCCTTCTGTGCCCTGCATCTTTCCTCCTCCCTGCATCAATGCTCCTCACTGCACTCACTCAATATTCTTTTCAAATTTTTACCTCCTCCACTAGCTTGTTATCTTCCCTAGTTAAATTCTTTCCTTGACTCATTCAGTGTTATTATTGTTAATAATAGTAGAAAAGAAGCTTTCCATAGAAAGCAAAAGAGGTCTCTGCCAATGAACCTGACAATATAAAAAGAGAATATAGAGACAGAGGCGAGGTGAATAGAAATTAACAAGGCAATGACACCTAATGGGAAAAATAAGTCCTTGTTTAGTTCTTCATAATTTTGTTGTTTCAGTAATCTGCTGGGGAAAAACTGGGCTAGGGATTAAAATACCTGCAAAGCTCACTTTAGATAGGTAGCTCTTTCAGATAACCAAGTGGGAGTGCTTCGACTGTGTCACCGGAGCCATTTGTCAGAGACATCCATATTCTTCTTTCTTCTCCAGCATTGTCTGCAGTATTTATTCTTCTTACTCTTCTGCCGTACAGAGCTGATGCTTTGTCATACAAAGCAAAAAAAAGGTTTGTCTTTTTTTTTTTAATCTAAATTGCTTGTGAAATATTTAGTAGGGCTTACATCCAAATAAGTTAAACCTGTTGAAATCAGATTTAGTAAAGGTCCACATGTTGCAGGCAGGCAGTGTGGTAGGCTATCCCTAATCTTAGTCTTTCCCCTCAAACAGCTAAGGGTCTTTGTCTGGGCCAAGGAGATCTGCTTATCTTAGATCCACTAGCTTTAGTAACACATTTTTTCACAGTGTTTTTTAAACTGTCTAAACATCACATCTGGCAGATAAAAATCTATTTAATAGGTTTTTTTTTATTTAGAAGTGTAGGGAAGAAAGGGCTTGGGAAACGTAGTCTTTGCCTAGCTTTCTGCTGGGTTTTGCTCATCTTGGTGTTGCCTACCAGGTGAGTAGGCAGCACAGGAGAAGCCTAGTGCAGTTTGCTCAGCAGCATATTCAAACTCCTGCAATGATAATGAAATGAGAGTTGTGGAGGAAGGAAAACAGGAGAGGAGACAGGAGGTATGGAGCAGTAGCAAATGCAGTCCTGTGTCCACTTCCTGCTGAGTCAGTTCTGTCTTGACCTGGGAGGGAGAACAGAAAGGCAGGGTGTCCTTCAAAAAGACCTTTAGTTCCTTCTGCTCTCCAAGCAGTAACAAATTGCTCTGTCTGCCTTTGTCTTTTATATTTAGAAAAATATGAGAATTTTTTTACCTGTTATACATTTGTCAAAATGGTTGAAGTGTCCAGTTCACCCAAACATTGATGAGATGGGCAGAGGGCACCACAGTCTCACCTGGACCCACAAATTTGTGAACACTATAAGAGAGCAATGCTTCTGGAAGAGGCACTCCTGCTCTCCTTTGCTCCCAGCAGTTCACTGACATCTCCATGGTACCTGCTTCTTCATATCCTTCCCAGGAGGAGTTGTGAGCTAACAGGGGCCTGATGGGGGAACCAGCCATTAAGAACTAATCTCAGCTCGAAATGTTTACTTGAGCTAGTTCAGCTTTTTTCTAACTTTTTTTTTCTAACTCAGGTTATTCTATGACTCTATGATCATGGTGTGCCTCGTATTAATTCTGTCCATGATTGGAAAGGATTAATAGATATTTGGGGTTTTTTCATTTTCTTCTCCATTTGGTCCTTTCTATATCAGAAGTGGTCCCATTTTGACAGAGATGACACTGATGTAAAGTGGGTTACCTGAATTGTGGAGCCCCTTCAGCGGTGAACAGAAAGGGATCCAGTGGAAGCTATTAGGTAGGCACAGCTTAGCTCCCACAGGGTCACACTGCCAGGACTTCAGGCAAAAGATGCAATATTTCAGAATAAGAAATGTACAACCTCAGCACAACTTCCAGTTTTAATATTAGTTTCAACTAGACTGAAAATAATCTCCAACAACAATACACCATGTAATTAACACAGCTTGATTTTCTGTCAGTCATTCTCTATTCTTTTAAAAGTGTCCAAGTCAATTTGGAAAAAGAATCCCACAGAAAAAAAGAAAGATGAAAATCATTATTAAAATGAAATAATAAAAAAACTTTTAAAGTGTTACTTAGCTTAAGTTGTTGTAGACCAGTAAAAAAATTAATATTTAGCAGAGATTTTGGATGTATTTGCATGTTTTTTTCTTCTTTTCCTTAGTAACAAAGAACTTAGTAAATGTCTTTCTATTTATTAGAAATACGAGGGACATGTAAAAAAATGCATGAGTGAACACATTTGATATTTCAGCTGTAGTGTCATGTGTCATTTTAAATGAAAAGAAAAAAAAGAGTGTGGGGGATAGATGGCTGAAAAGAAGAAGGCAGGATCAAAAAATGTATACCAAAGAGAAACTGAGGCAGTTGAAGGAACAGGTTAAGTGATGATTTTAGATTTAGGAGTAGCACGGCAGGAAGGGCATTAGAAAAGAGGACAAAAAAGGACACAGTTGAAGAGGGTTGGGAAGATCTATTTCTTTTATTTTTTCTATAATTTTGGAGCTGAGTTCTTCAACAGTCCATTCTTGCAATACAGTAGAAAGGAAGCAAAATTAAATGCTTGTTCTTTTCAAACTTATCAGAAAAACCCCACATATAAATTACATAACGCGTAATTTATTAGTTCCACTTAGGATCATCAAAAGATTTAGTTGGGATCAGGGATATGGCAAGGTCCTTAAAAGCATTTCAGACTTGATACTAACAAATTAAACAGTTTATTTATTTTATTTATGAGGTCTAAAGACTCATTTTACATAGTTTGTTATATGATGAATTTTCTGTGCCATTGGCAGAGATTTTTACAAAATAACTTTTGTCAAAGGATGGACATCTTAAGAAATAAGGAAAATATACAAACAAATATTCCTTTGAACAATTATTTAATTTAATAAGAAAGCAGTGGGGTGGAGATGGGGAGGGAGAAGATACAGCCATTGGTCCCTCTGCCCCTGCTACCAGAAGAGTGCCAGACCTAGAAGCAGCCTGTTAAAAATAACAATGACTATACCCAAATTAATTTAGAAGTTATAGGAACACTGCTCACCTGTTTCATTTCCATTGCTTTTAACCCCACGTTCTCACCTGATGAAATAGGAACTATTCCTTAGGCGTCCCTTTGATGCCTTGTTTGCCTCAGGAGGCAGAGAGGAGGAACAGATTGGTGTTTTTCCCTTCCCTTTGAGTCACTGGAGACTTTCACAGCTGGAGACAATATGTCAAAAAGATCCATTACTAATTTCTAAAATTCTCAGCTTCTTGGCTAGTGTATCATAATCACAGGTTCAGCTTTAAATCAGTCACCAGGGCTGGAGTCATCATGACATTTTTCCTCTAGGTCAGGTAGGCAGAGGAATTCTGACATTCATAGCAAGGGGATGATTTACTTCCTCAGGTTGGTTTATTTTAAAAACCCCCTGCTCCTACAAGGTCTTAAGGCTTTGTCATTGTTCTGGATTTTTTTCCTGAAGTGCCTTCAGACATTGCAGATTTACTTTTGGCCTGTTACAGGCATTTTAAATTTGCTCTAGGCTATTTAATAATACTGTGTAATGTGAAGTCTGTAGGGGCATGTGGAGGGCATATTTTGTACTCCATTTGAAGTACGTCTCTATTGCACTCTTACAGCTTCAGGTTTATGGACTGAATTGCTGTGATGGTCTTTAACAAATTCATGTCCCTATATTAAAGAGATTCCTTTCTGATAAGCTTGAGTCTTTTGCTTTAAAGTATTTTTTTTCCAAACTTAAAAGCATATTCCTTATTTTTCTCCACTTTTTGTTATTCTTCCTGAGGTCCGAATTGATGATGAAAGTACAAGATTTGATCAGCAGTCTCATCAGTGAGAAATTATCTGAGATTCTTCTTTCTGGATATCAGCTGCATTGCTTGGCCAACTCTTTCTCAGACAGGAATCCACCCTCAGAGAGCCTCACTCTCTGCATTTGGCTGTGCTCTGATTGTGTCCCCTCAGACGCAGCGCCCATGTTGGCCTGCAAAACAGAGACCAATTTTCTTTACCTCTTTCCAGTCTAAAAATCAATTCCTGCCAAAAATCTCTTACCAAATCAACACTGATGTGCATTTTATTCAAATAAACATTACCTCACTAACGTTTTTAGTATGAGACTCCTCAGAGAACCAGTTAATCCACTGAATTCAGACGATGTTAACTTTCAAAGTTCTTATCTAAACTGTCAAGTGGCACAAAGTCAAATGCTTCTTAGAAATCTTTTGCATTGAAAACATCAATATGCAGCAGGTCTGGAAAGTTTGCCAGTCTGCTGAGAAATCAGACAAGAAATCAGCAAGTATTCACAGGAGACCACGGTGGAAATATATCCTTAATGTAATAGGTAATCAGAAAATATCATTGTTGTAAGGAATGGCATCAAATGTCTTAACTTCTGCTCTGGAAGCAACATGAACCTGAGCTGGAGGACCTTTTCATTTGGAGTGGTCCCTACAGTTTTTCTAAAACTTTTTGAGCCTCCTCTTTCACCACTGACACAACATTCACATCCAGATTTTCTTTTTCTTTTTTTAACGTTGATTATTCAGCAGTGGAGGTCAGTGAGCTTTAAACTCAGACCACTCTGCTGCAGCACACCTGGAGTGATTCTCCACCTGCAGTGGAGGCTTCTCTTGAATGTTTCCATCGGCAAAAATCCCTATGTTCAGGTTCCCCTGATGAAAGCTCTCATTGCAAGATTAAATTTAACTTTTTTTTTCTCTGAATCAGTGACTCCATGATTTGAATTTAAAGTCTTGATATTGCCCTTGTTGCCAAGCCCTGAAAATGTCATCCAGTCTTTGGTGCTGTTGAAAAGAAACGTTTGGGTGATGGTTCTTGTGTTGGTCAGATGCATCTCTTCAAGACAGCCATGTCACCTGCACAGTTATTTTGGTCACCAGTCAGTTTTTGGAGGTGTCAGTAAGTTGCTGTCATGAATCTGCTGTCACAAAGGGCATATGGTGAAGATGTCTTCTGTGCCAGGCAAGAGATTTAATTTAAATCTGCTGCATCTGCAAATAAACTCTTTTAGCTGCTATAATGACAGGTGTAATAAGCTGTCATTACCTCAGAAAGAGAACTTTTGTCTTTTGCAGTGCATCTGACAGAGCTGAGGATCTGGGTTCAAAAGAAAAAGACTCAAACCAGTGGGACAATTTGGTATCTATTTTTGGTATTCTGGGGTCAGATAACAGCAGGTGCCTGCTTCAGGATTCTTGTGCGGGAGGGTCTGCTTTGTCCTTAAATGTAATTCTGATCAAAATCAAAAGGTGACAACAAACCAAGCCACTATTGGATATTTTCTAAAATAAGCTAAACTGTCAGTCTTCGGAGTCATGTTAATACAAATAATTGCCTTCATGTCTTCCATGTTCCAGCATTTGTAAAGAACTGCAAGCAGTTCAAAGGGTCCTTTGGTCAGACTGATTATTTCTCAGCCCTCGAGCCCAGTTGTCCTCAGCACACCACTCTCAGGTCCTGGAAAATCTTTCCAGGTTTTAAAGTCTTTCTATTCTTCTTCTTTGAAAATCTTGCAGAAGTTTTTGTCCAGGGAAAAATTTAAACGGCAAGCCACGTTCATTTCTTGCTTTTGAGTTCTCAATATCACTTTGGCTAAGAGATAAACTATTTGTATTAGATTCTTGTGAAATAACATCTATAGACTCAGACTCAGTAGTTTATCCCGTGTGCCAACTTCAGATGAACGGTCCCAGCTGCAGACAGTCAATGCACAAACAAAACCTTCACTACTCAAACTGCTTCAGGAAAAAAACCTTGTAGGTAAGTTTTCAGCTTATTGTTTGAAATCTCTGTGTCAGAAGCTTCTTCATGTTTCCAGCTTAGCCTTCCAGAGGACAGGGGAGCCAAAGAGCCTAAAAAATGACTCATTATATCATAATTGCAGGTGCAAAATAGCCCCCAAACCTTAAAGGTGGTAGACTTCATGGTAGAATTTCTTAATGATAAGGCCAGTAAAGATCATTATAGCTTTGTAGTTAAAAATACTTAGATAGGTTTGTAATAATAAAACTTATATGCTTTTCTTTAATGGGAAAGATGATGATCTTTACTGTACGGAATAACCACTGGAACCCGCCACCTAAAATTCAATTAAGAACACATCACAATTCTGTGCTGTGCTATTTCTACCAAAAATGTTCAAAAAATAGCATCAAGTTAGGAGATGCACTTGGTTTTCACACTGATTCTCACATCTCTTTCAGTAACACTGTTTTACTTCTTTAACTGTATGGCCTTCCCCTGTCAGACAGTTCATTAGCGTGCCCTGTGCCTTAAAAGCCACTTGCAAGAACCCCTATAGATTCACAGAAATAAAGGGCTGCAGAAGGTATTCAAAAGGCCATCTGATCAAGTCCTCTGCACTGAGCCTCAACAGGCATGTATGTGTACGGCTGTGTAAAAACACTGATTTTAAGCAAATGCTGTGATCTGAAAACAGCTGGAATCTTCTCTTACTTATCAGAAATCACAACAACCATCCATAATTTACTGCCTCGGCTAATATATTCATATTTTTGAGGTGATTTTTCACTTCCTCATCTCTACTTTAGTAACAACCCTGCATTAAATCCCTGCTCAACAAAGTCAACAGGAAAATTCCCATGAACTTCAACAGAAACAGGTTTTCTCTGTTTTTCTTCTTGATTTAGATGAGTGGCCATGGAAATCTTTGGCTGACAGATTTATGTAGAGACAGCAAGACACCTAGATTTTAAATCTTTACTTTAGCCTATCTTTCATTTGAGTGTGTGCTTTGGGAATACATTTAGATAATTTTTATATTTCAGTGTAAATCCGGAGGTAAAATGTCACTTCTAAACCAACATTTGCCAATTTTTCATTTAATGGATTTGTGATGAAGTGTTGAGCTTGACGGGAGAAATTAAAAGTTTCTTACTGAGCCCTGATGACATAGGTACAGTTGTCTCTGCCCTGAGCAAGGGAAGGCACTAGATCATCTCTCTGAGTCCCTGTCAGCCCTATGAGACTTTGATATAACTAGTTTGCTTTTAACTTCAATCAGACATACTTGTGGCTAAGGCAGACCAGAAAATAAAAAGAACATGTCACAGGAACAGTAATGTGATGTACCTGATTAAATCCATTAGCTACAGGAAGCAAATAACCAGACTTATCTAGGCTCACTACTAACAGGTTTTCTGTTCCTAAATAAGATACTGAGTGAAGCCATAAGATGGTCTCTTTGATGTTAATCTCATGCTGAGATTCTTTCTCCATATAATGATGAGGAGAAACATTAGAGCTACTAACAAAAGGGCCAATGAGAATGGGGTTTCATCCTGCCAGAATTGCCTAGGATTAGCAATTCTCTTCATCATCCTTTGGATGCAGTCTGGTTTTCCTTCTTTCAACTGCTGTCTGATGAATTCAAATATCAAAATGACTTAAAAAGAGACAAGGCTTTGCACAAAAATAGAAAACAAATCTTTTTGTTTGTTTTGTTTTTAAACAAGTCTTTAAGGTTCTTGAGCATAGAAAAAAATCTGAAAAAGCTACTTAAAACTTGTGATTTCGATGTGCTATGGTTCTACTTGGTTCTTTTCATTTTAAGCCTTGTCCCAGCTCCTACAAAAGTGAATGGAAATCTTTGCAGTAACTTTAAGACCTGATAGATCTGCCTCTCAAGCTGCTCTGCAGGGACACCAATACACTTGTTCTCTTGACTTCTTGATTATTCTTTTGAAAATACCAAAGGATAACATGAAAAAATGGTAAGAAATTAAGCAACCTACCTGTTTATTTTGTCTAACTGAAAACTATTTGTTCATTGCCCTGTGGGTGTGATGTCCATCCAAGGAAAGAACGATACAGCTCTGCCAAAGGAGGGAAACAAGTTACAGCAGAGCTAAAGGACAAGAGTAAAACTGGATGGCTCATAATGGTACAGGGCCTAGTTGAGTTCCAATACAAAATTTCAAAACCCTAAATAAGCAACATGTAAATTAAAGAACAAAATTTATTGGCCTTAGTATTTGTAGCAGCATTTGTATCTTAGGAACCCACTGCGTGGGAGTGACATATTTGACAATCTTTGCTGAAGGAGTAACAAACTTTCCCAAATTAGCAGCTCCAGGATGTTGTCCATCAAGATTGCATAGTCAGTCATGGCAGTCTGCAGACTCCCTAGATCTTCTCTGGGGATGTGGGTGAGAAATGAGGGACTATTTGCTTGCCTTTTGCAATGCTGCTTTTAATCCTTAGGAGTATTCTGCTATCCGCCTCAAACAGTCATCCAGTAAAGGCTTTGGGGTTTTTGTGAGCAGCAAAATTATTCTGTCTTAACAGTGCCACATGGATTTCCTTCCCACGTGACCTGCTCCCAGGGCTAGAAGATGTAAACCTAGTCCGTGACTAGTAATGAAGGTGGGCAGAAGAGCTTGAGTCAAGGCAATACTTTCGTAGGTTCCGTAGAAAAATTCAGTCCCATTCTGTGGCAGCAATATGTGTCTCTGAGGGCAAAATAAAAGAACAATAAAATAATAGAAACAAATAAGCAAATAGAGAGAAATTTTGGAATTTATTTTGCAGCTGGTTAATTAATATGCTGCTTTATTTCTCAGGTTATTACTGCTCCCCTTTCCCTCTTCACTCGACCTAACCATCAGCTTGACAAAAGTAAACTCCTTATATGCACCCAATAAAGATGCAAAAGCAGGAAATCACATAGCAGGAGAATGGCACTTAGCTTCGGTTGTCCTGGGAACCCACAGGTCAGACAAGCGTATCTAGTGCAGCACACTGACCTCTAAAAATATTTGTGTGACAAAAACCTTTTTAAGTCTTTATTAGTTAAACACGGTTTTGTCTCTGATCTTTGTGGGATCACACCCCCAAAGGTGAGTGAGGATGGCACAAGCATAGGGTGATGTGGGGAAGAGGCTGTTTCCCATCACCAGCAATGACACAGTCCCTGTGAGATACAGCCCAGAGTGTGTGCTGCCTGAGATAACCAGAGAAGGGTATGAATGAAGGACTTGGGGAAAGAGACGAAGTTTGTACGGAAATGTTGTATGCCAGACAGATTCAGAATAGTTTCAAGCTCTTTCAAATCTAATTCCTCATTTTCACATCTTAAAGGATATCTCAAATCTTTTTTCTTTTTCTCCCAATCTCATTAAGTAAGTATCTAAGTGGTAACTTAAGACAAAGAGTTATACTTGCAAAATACCAACATAAAATGTTGTCTGGTACAATCTGAAAAATGTGTACTGCTTTTCAATCTATTGAGACCACCTGCATACAACTGCTCTCTGAAAGTTGAGATTTTATTCACTAATTTTTGGCTG
The DNA here is from genome assembly GCA_013397975.1 of Machaerirhynchus nigripectus. NCBI lineage: Eukaryota > Metazoa > Chordata > Aves > Passeriformes > Dicruridae > Machaerirhynchus > Machaerirhynchus nigripectus. Next base: position 451,395 of record VZRQ01008079.1, on the reverse strand, counting down.
ATCTATTTAGGTCTTTAGGAGGCAAGTTTTTTAACCTGTGGGTTTAATGGTTTCGTTAGGTCACTACCTTTTTTGTGAGCTTTTCATTAAGTCTCATTGTCAAAAATTAAAAAAGCTGTTTCGAAGAAGCAAACTTTTACAAGGTTCGTAGTTCATTAATTCACCTGCCAAAGACAGACTACCACTTTCCTTGCTATCAAAACAGAACCAAATTTATTCACACTTCAGACTTTGCTCACGGCTTCTTGGTTCAATAAAAGAAGGGGGGACTTAAATAGTTTCCTTGTTATACTCCCAAGGGAATCCCGCTAAGTTAAAGCACATTTTAATCTCTTGAGCTGGCAGCTTTATTAGTAAGCGTTCCCCAATCTTCAGGGAAATCTAATTTCACAAATAGATCAGAGTCACTTCAAACGCAGCTTTCAGTTGCCATCCACCGGGGGACAAACGGGGAGGAGGAAGTTTGTCAGAAAAGACCCTCTCTGAGCCCAAGAGTGATTACCAGAGGTGTCTCCATCGACTGCCACCCACCTAAAGTCGATAGTACTCAAATGAGTACGCCGGTGTGGACTATATAAGAGAAGCGCATGGCCCTGGAGGGCGCATCCCCCATCTCCGGGCGCAGCACCGAGCGCCCCACTCCGCGCCCGGCGGAGCCTCCGCGGGGACACGGGCTCTCCGACGGCGGCACAGGACCTCGCTTCCCAGCCCGCAGGCACCCAGCCGGATTCGCCTCCGCCTGAAGGTAAGCGGCCGCCCGCCGGCTCTCCCGAGGGGATCTTGGCGTGGAACGAGGGGGTGTCGCTGCCCCGGCAGCGAACCGCGAGTCGTTCCCCGGTTACTCCCCGGGTTTGCCGTGCGCCCCGGCGGCGGCGGAGGGAGGGAGAGCCCCGAGCCGTCGGAGAGAGCGGGCTCCCTTGACGCTCCGATTAACTCCTTCCCCCAAGAGGATTTGCAAGGCAGGCCAACTAGAAAACAGTTTGTAAATAACAGAATTTCCCTCTCGCCCTGTTAATCCTACCCGTTTTCTACAATTAGAATAGCTTACTTAGGGCATTAAGTGCTGCTCCCGAAGCCCCAGCCTGTGGTAATTGTTTTCGCCCTTTACATCCTGATTTGCGGCAGTTCCGATGTAACTCGCCCCTCACTGAACTCCATCCTATTGCCGTCCGTGCTCGCTCCCCGAAAGCCCCGGTGTGGCACTGCCCGGGTGGCTGGACAAGGCTGGCCCATCGCGGGGGCTCCCCGCCGCCCTGCTCCGCCGACAGAACCAGGAGGCGCGGGGACCCCAGGGGCATAGAGAGCCCAGCAAATCCCCCGCAAAACCCCGTACCGCGAATATGTGCGGCGCGGTTAATAACCTTGCCCTAATCCGTGTCTGTTAATCGTGCCCTCCGCGGAGCCGGGCGAGCGCGGCGGCACTGCGCGGTGCCGGCCCGTCGGGTCCCCGCTCCGCGCCCCCTCCGC